>CARXXK010000001.1:107440380-107592112 GCA_949089665.1 Macrosiphum euphorbiae | reverse complement strand
TTATTTGATCGAATAAGTATCAAGTGTATGCATAGAATATTGTTGCAATTATAGAAGTTATAATATGAATTATTTTTTAGGAGATGGTTTGTATTACCGTAAACAATATACAAATGCGTACTAATTTTCAATTTTAATGTATAGTAATGCTTACTTTGAATGACATTAAAGAAGTATTAATTTATATTATAAAGTTAAACTATTTTCAAAATTAACAAAGAAAAATATGTACCTACCTTTTATTTATAAACGTATTTATATTTTACTTTGTTAGAAAAATCGTATTATACTAGTTTCATTTTTATCACTTAAAAAAGCATATTCTAAATGTATATTAAATTGTCGGTCCTAATAATAATTAATATAAATTACAAAATCTGTCATAGGTTATAAACTTTTAGTTTGCTTACACATTTGATATTACTATTTACTACGAAACCACATTTAAAACAATATCTATAATTTCTACATTTCTTTCATTAACCAGATACTTGTAAGTTAAATACGAAATGTAATACGTTATTTCTTAAATACCTATATTTATTTAATAATAATAGGTAATACATTACAAAAGAATTACCACAACATTACCTCGTCTGATTACTTAAGGTCTGAACATTAGTATTGACCAATTGCGGATGGTTATGACTTATGAGTTATTAACCAAAGTGGATTACCATACTGCACATGCGAATATCGTTAGTTGCTCATTAAACTTAGCGACCTGCTATAGACTCGTAAAAGTGTAGGGTTTTTTTTCAAATGGGTCATTGACATTAAAAATAAAAATAAAAGATAACAAACAAAAAACTTAAGTTCTATTATCAACGGTTGCTTCAATTATCCAAACCCACATGCTGCATGACACTGGCAAGCCTATATCGTTGATTAACGCAAGGTCACCATTATTAAACTCAATGAGTACCTATACAAATGAATGTCATTTCAAATGCCATCATGGCATCAATGTCGACTTTAAAATAAAACAGTGACTGCTAAAATTAATATAAGAAACTAATTAATCAGTTAAACTACAAAAGATAACACACTAAAATGTTGACAATAGAACTAACCATTGTAATTTAATTGAATAAGAAAATTTGTTGTTCCATTTTTAAAGTTTATTGCATCGTCAATTTTGTCACTAATAAAAACTAATAAACATACAATATTATACTTTACAAAGAGAAAACTTGCTAATATGAACCAGAATTAAGAGATAAATAGGTATTAATGTAATATCATATCTATATTTCGATTATTGCTCTAAAAAAGAAAATTTAAATAAGTATTAAGTAGCAATACAATTAATGTTATTTAATTACTTAATGAAATTTTTCTACTAGAAAAGTTTACGACAAAATAAATTTAAAAAGTAAGACTTAAAAATGTCATCAAATACTTATACTAGCATTAACTAAATAAACATAATTTTCAAAATAATTTGCCACTTTTGGTATTAGTCATAGCCCATAGGACTATTTCTAGGTTGTATTCGCTTAATGCCTTAATGTATACGTTTGACAAATATTTTTGTTGAGCATAAAAAATTATGAAAATTAAATGGTTCGTCATGGTAATTTCATCATGCATTCTTCATCAATTCAAAAATATCTAAAATGCATTGTCGATTCTTATAATTTTTTTCTGATAAGCGTTTAACTTTAAATTTTTATATTTTAAATTCTGAGTGGAGCTATGAAAATATTGATTTTATTATAAAGTTTTATTATTTTTTATGTTATTTTTTTATTTTTGTGTCCAAAATTGTTATTGAAGGCACTAAAAATTATTCAATTTACTAAATTGAGGGTAGTAGGTATCTAGTGAAAAATTATATCTAGCTGATACTTAGAAGGGTTAAAAGTAATAAATTTCAAGTACTGAATAGGTAATCAAAAAATAAAACAATATTCATGAAAAAGGGGAATTTTTACGTAAAACCAGTTTTTGACAAAATCGTTTTTTGTGTTAACTGTTAATACTTAATGAACTCAAAAAAGAATATCCATCATCCAAAAAATACATTTTTACGAAATATTTATTTTATCATTTTCTGTAAAAGATACAATTTTAAAAATATTTTGATTCTTTGAACATTCAAGACATTTAAAATTATTTTAGATTTTGAGTGGAACGATAAATGTATTTATTTTACAATGATGTGTGTTTTATTTTTTATTATTTTTTGTGCTGTGCACACGATAAGTAGTTGAAATAATGCTTCGATTTTCAACTTTGGTATCTTGTTCGATTGGAAAGTGAATATTGTTGGTGCATTGGGGAGGTCAAAACTAAAATTTCCAGTAACTTTCAAAAGCACCAAGAAAAATAAAATAAAAATGAAGGGAAAACGGGAATTTATACGCAAAATTGATTTTTCATAAAATCGACTTCGGTTTTTGGTGTAACTTTAAAACAAATTACCATAGATACATTTTCACTGGTTGTTTTATATTTCCATTTCCTACACATGATAAAATGTTCAAAATATTTTGATTTGTTTTGAACTTTTTAGGGACATTTTCAGTTTATTAGTTTTTGTTCTATGAATGTCAATAAAACTTTATTTGTTGAGTAAAAATATTTTAAAATTTAATACAAGGCTCCTACTATATTGTTTAGTTACAATGACATTTGAAAAATATTAAAAATCCTCAGTCACAGTTTTTTTTTATAATCATTTAAAGTTCAAAAATTGACAAAATATGGAAAAATCAAGAAAATTAGCAAATTATTTTGAGTTAAGAATTCGTAAAAAATTTTCTTTTTAAATCTAAGATTTTAAAATGTAGTACAAGATTCCTTATAAGATCTATAGAGTCTATACACAAAACAAGGATTTAAAAATTATATTTTTACTATTTTTAATTTTTGTAATTATTAAGTTTTTTACTAATTTGAACGTCTCCGTACATTTTTAATTTCATATTTGAAAAAAATTAAATAGTACACGAGCTTTTTAAGAGTTTTAAGTATTGAAAACATAGATGAGCAGAGTAGAGGATCAACATGCTGGAGTATAGGTACTCCCGTGACACTCATGTTTCACATCAATCCGCTCATCAAAACTTTAAATACTTATAATCATAAACTACACTATTCGACTTTTATGAATGTACTATATTACTTCAAAAAAACCAAATTAAAAATTAATTTTGTCATTAAAAAGTAAAAATTTAGAAGCGATAAAGACAATAATGGTAAAATGCATATTTTATTTAGAACTAGCTGATTCCGTGCATTTTGTTGCCCATTAAAAATATCAACTCTATATGAATAATATGTTTTATTTTATAATATAACGTTACCATAACAACAATTTTAAACCAATTATTATTATAATAGCTTAAGAACCCATGGCCACCATTTATAAACAAAAATTTCCATTGGAAATCTCAAAATCCCTGTTTGAGCTCCTCCCGGGGTTGGTCCTCTCCCTTTTTAAATTAGTCTATCTTTTGCCCAGAGGTCTAATCTATCTCTGTACCAAATGATCCCTTGCACTTCGTTGCCCGGCAACCAATAATTATTATTATAATAGCTTCAAAACCCATGGTAACTATGGTAACATTGGTAATCATGGTAACCGATGAACATTGTCTATGGATATTATCATAGACATTATCTATGGACATTACCATAGACATTATCTATGGACATTACCATAGACATACATTCATTTATATATATGTATATATATATATATATATAGATTGTTGTTCTTAAAGACTTAAAAGTTAAAATTAGAAAAATATTTTCAAAAATGATTATAGTTTTTTTTTTTAATAATGAGTGTTGTATGTTTTATTGATCACTTGATATAATAATGTGTAGTAAAATGTATCAGAGGTGTGTACATAATCTATATATTATAATTTACAATGTATAATGTATCAGAAGTGCCTATACCAATTAATTTAATTTAATATAAATATATTATACATTTTTCAAATTTAATATTTTATCAATATCTCTGAAAATTTATACACACAACAATGTGTAAAAAGTGGTCTCAAGGGTTTGAATACATACATATTTTAAATAAATTAAATTATTAAAAAAAAACACAGTACCTATGACAACTGTACACAGTTTTCATTTCACACCCCAGTAAAAATGTGGCAATTATAAAATTCTTCAGGGAATAAGGGAGAAACGCTTTAGAGTACAGTACAATGAATAACATTTAAAATACAAATTATAATGTAAAATATGAGGAAAAATATCTATCAGTAAAATCATTTTTAATAAAATAAAACCTAGTTAAGGTATAACATTAATGTTTTTTATAATAAACAAAAGAAAAACACATAATAAACAACAGAAAAATTAGAAAATTTTTAAACAATTTTGAATACAATATTATCAGTTACGTATAAATTCTAAGTTTAATGTTGAAAGAGTAGCCAGTAGCCAGTAGGTAATATATTCTAACTTTTAAAATAATAGTTTATACTTTATAATGCATTTGTAAGTAACTCTATATCAAATTATACCTACCTAAATATATATTCTATTCTATACATGCAGATATTCTATGAACAATGAACATCATTTAATTTTACCAGGAGCAAATCGACCTTAAAAATAATTATAAAATTGCCTATTCAATTAGATAATTTATTTATAATAAATATGTTTACAATAGACATGCAATTTTCATAATCTAAAATATGTAGAATATGGTATGTTTGCAAAATGCATATACAAATATTGTTAGTAACAATAAATTATTTAGATAATATCATTATACAGAGTACATTACATAACAATACTTTTTACTATCAAAATTAATGTTGATAAACAAACGGATATTAACAAAAAATCTTATATTACCAAGAAAATATGAAGAAGTATAAGATATAACTTATAATTATGAACATTATTTTTGTTAAAAAAAGAATTTATTTTTTGTTTTATGTACTTGGTAACATAAAAAAAGTGGGCAAGTAGGTACCCCCTTTGATGTACAGTTGTAGTCACTAGGTGACAAGTTGGTGTAAATCAAAAACAAATAACTGTAGATAATTGAAATTTTCACCTAATGTTTATTAATTATTTTATCATTTTCAATACATGATAAAATTGTAAAAATATTTTAACTCTTTTTGAGCTATTTATAGATATAAGAAATTTTTTTTGCTCAATCAAAAGACTTAAAAATTGAATACAAGTTAGAATGTTGACAACATTTATCAAAATCCAGAGAATTAGAATAATATTTTGCATTAGAAATTCATAAAAAATTTTTATTTATATGTAGGTATCTAAAATTTTAAAATTGAATACAAAATGTCTCATAAGTTATCACAGGTAAATTAACGAATTCTCATTCAACAATTTCTTTATTTTGTTGTGATGCAAAAGCTTGAAAATTTAATATGAGGTTTCTCATTAATTGTTTTAATAGCAGCTGAAAAATATTAAAGATATATGTATAAGAACAATTTTTTTTTTGGAAGCATTATAAGTTCAAATTTGAGAATTATAAATACTCAAATATAACACTCAATTATAAATAGGATAATATGTATTATGTATATTGTGATGTACTCTATATTATGTACTTAATAAAATTAAAATTAATACTAAATCAACAATTATTTTAATGTATGTACAATGTATCTATCACTGATGACATTTCTTTACAATACAATTAGAAAGTTAAACTGCTTAGTGTTTATGATTCTGAACAATAAACTTTATTACCTACCAACTTAATTGAAAGTTGAAACTATCTATACTGGAATCCACATAATTTTCTTAAATCTTACATAGTATTCTTCATGACATAAAAAATATCTTTATTTTAAAACCTCTTAATCAGGTAATTCTGAACACAGTTTATATTCCAACTAGGTACTTATTGAATTTGGATACGTATGGACTTAAAAAATAACCCTAAAGAATAACTAACAAAATAGACAGTAAAATTCTTAAATATGCTACATAACCTATGTTTTCACCCTATGGATTTCTTGTAATCCATTAATATCTATAACAAATAGTCTACAAACAATTAAATATTAATATATTAATTTAATAAAATAAAAAAAAAAATTATTATTAAATGCACCATAAATATAATTGTTTAACTTAAGTGTTAGATAAATCTACTGTTTTGCAATTTAGCGTGTAATTGAGTTTTGTATGGATTTTAATTGATGATAAGAACAATAAATAATTTAAAGTAAGAAAAATATCTAGGTAATATTATGCTAAGTAAAATTATCCTTAAACTACAAATATAAAATACAAGTAAAATTATCATTAGGTATCTAATACCTATTTAATGTGATAATTTAGGTATTCTATGTCACTCAGTATAAAAGACAATATACATATAACGATACATTATGCAAAGAACTACCTATAAATTGGGTTAGTATTTAAATTATTATAAAACCTAAGAAGAATAGCTTTTAGCAAAAACTATGATTTTAAATAGAAATCTATACCAATGTCTGTATTATTTAGGTAATGTATATCCTCGTATAAATTGTATATATACATTGGAGTAGTTATAAATATATATATATATTCATAGCAACAATTTTGATTTCTAGACTTCAATAAAAGCTATAAAATATATTTTTATTGCAATATATTTAAAAGTAACGACAAACTGCTCAAGTCAGTAGGTACATAGAAAAATAAAAAAATTTATTTTGATGAACAAATGAAGGTTTGCATAATATTATGCCTAATATTATAGGGTTATTTTTCTGTTGCGTTGATCAGAAATAATTTTTAATTTTTACAATATACATTATACCTAGGTACATATTATTATATATTATATAAGTATATTAATAAAAAAAATTAAAACATGCATAATATTGAAATATAGAAACTATTGTCATCAGGAAATAGAGTTATTTGGCAATCATCCAATTTGGACTTTAACCAGAAAAATATGAACAAATGTGCATTATATAATTCTATAATATTATTTACATATCACCATTAAATATTTATCTTTTCCTGTTATTTTTTTTGAACCTTAATACTACTTGAAGAGTACTGTTTATCAAAATCAGGTTGATGTTCATTTTACTGTAAATTAATGAAATTACAAGCAATATATATTATAAATACTATAAAACAAATAGATTATCTTAATAAATATTACAGGATTTATTTCAACTATGATAAGATACAAAAAAAAAACATATTTACGTTACCTAACTAAGTATGGTTACAGAATAATATGTACCCACTATTCTGGGTTATGCAATTATATAGATATACTTATATCAATATATAAATTATCATTATGCCAAATAGGATTGTTGAAAAGTAGGTATTATTTAAGTATTTATACAAAAATATTTAATACAGCACGATGCATACAGTATATTTTTATTACTTTACACAATATTTTGATGTTATTTGTTCAAATAATCAAATGTTTGTTAGATAAGTATTTACAATATTTATTTATACAATTATTTAAACATTATTATTGTTTAAATTGTGTAGATTGGTAATTATCAGATGTGATATTGAGTTGTAATTATACTTATTAATATAACCAAAATTTTTTTTTTATTGAAAATATTTCAAATGAATTTATAGTAATTGGCAATTGTTTAGTTTAGAATACAATTTTGAATAGGTACCACAAGTGGTTTATATTTTTTTTTATATAATATTTCTTATTAACTCATAAACTGTAAAAAGCCCATTTAAAGATATTCAAATAAACACTAAATTATATTTATACCTACATCAAACATTATTCTTAAAAAGTTGATTAAACATAATAGGTAATCAATTTTTTTTTTTAACTTTAAAAGTTATAATGATGATCTAGTGCTGTTTTTAAAAAAATGCAATTTATTGCATAAACTGTATCTAATTTATTAACAATTATTGGACTATTGCGAGGACTATTGTTTAAAGAACACAATGACTTCAAATAAGTTATAGATAAAGATACTTCTAAAATATGATTTTAAATAATTGTCATTGTTACCATTAATAAATATGGTGGACCTATAACCAGAATGGACTTTCAACCTCATAAAGAATATAAAATATCAATCCAAAAGATCATCAGTGATTAAATAGTCGCTGATGATAAAATTCATCCTATTTTTTGTTGACATCTTTAACAGTCACATGGACAAAATTTCCCAAGGATTTATCCTTTTATTACATACAGTTATATGATTGCATAGTAAGATTTTTTTTTCTAAGATCAAGCAGTTTTATACTAGTACTTAATTCTTAAATTATTTAGACTTATTTCTTTTGATTTGGATTTAGAATATTTTACTATATTTGAGCGAACTTAGATTCAAATATTAAACTAGGTATATAGGTACTGTTGAATTTAAACAAAAAATTTAAACAAACTGTTTTACTTCTTATCTTGAATTTTGACTAACTATTCCGATAACTACCTAATAAAATAAATGAATTAATAATAATAGGTTAGGTACCTGATACATATTTATGAATTTTTTACTATAAAATAATTTTAGTTAGTTGACTTTAATAAATATAATTATATATTGTATGCAATAAAACTACAAAAAACCATCAGAATTTCAGGGAAATGAAAATTATATTTTATAGTATCGATTACCACTAATTCAGTATTTTATTCAAAGTGCATATTATTTTCACGAGCATATTAAATTAAACTGTTAAATAACAATAATATATTGTATATATTTTTGTCACACTCAAAATAGGTACCTATACAGAGAATAGAGATATAATATACCTATAATATATAATTACTATGCAGGGAGTTCTCTTTCAAATGCATAGTTAATCAGCTTGAAATATTCTATAATAGGTATTTTATTTCTAAAATATAGTTTTTCTAAATGTTGAAACTATTCATAAAATATATTTTTATTAAACATGATTATTTTATTTGTTAACATTTTAAAAGATACTTTCATAAAACTTCCTATGGAATCACTTAAAAATAGTTAACACTTTAGTAGTTTAAAGATATCTTATTACCACTCTTAGGTAGATAGACATGACAGTATATAATACACATAATTTAGACATTTAAAAACTGATTATGAAACAATTTATTTTTATCATTATTATAATAGATTAATTAAGTAAAAAGCATTTTAAAAAGTAATATCAGAGGAAATAACTAAATCAACAATGTTTCATTGAATATGGACTATGGTTATTATGATTTATGAGTAAGTACTAAGTACTAAGTATCTATTATGCCTCGTATTATATTAATATGAATAATATATAGTATAATATAGAATAATACATTATTCTATATAACCTACTTAAGTACTGCCCTGCAACATCAAACTTCTAAAATCAAACATAGGCCAAATACAACAACACCAAATAAACATTTCTACTTTGTATGCTAAGTCTTATTTTACCAACATAATTAATTAAATACATAAGAAATTGGATTTACTGCAATTATTACAATTCGATAAAAAAGCATGGTGCCAGATATAATAGATAATATAGGGTTTGCCTACATTAGTACAGCCTATACCGGGACCTATACCTTTATACAGTGGCGGAACTAGGATTTTTTTATGGTGGATGCTATCGAGCTACAACGATTTACATTTACATTTTTTACAACCCATTTGAGCACAAAAACACACCTCATTTGCGAACAATTTACAAACAATAAAAACCTTTTTTTCAAAGAAATTTAACCACGTATGAGCTGTACATAACCTGCGTTTCTCAAAATGTTCGAATTGGTCATTACTTATTGTGGAAAATTATTAAACTCATACATTTTCTTTCACCCTTTATAAGACTTAAGACTTTCTGTTTAATCATATTCTGGTGTCATCGACTGATGGGTTTAAAAATGTTGCTAAGCTATTTAATTTAGCATAGCTGCCTTAGCAGGCTACTATTCACAATTTTAAGGATAAAAAAAAAATGTTAGTTACAATTATAATCACTTTTACAACATTAAGTCATTATAATAATTGTAAGTTAAGTAATTAATTTTTATTGGTACGAGTTTGATTGACATTAAAGTTTGTCTAACAAAACTCAGGTAGGTACTTTGAGAGCTCTGAGCATAGAAATCACAATTATAAAGTTAATGATAGATGACAACTGAAGGGAAACCACAATTGAAAATAATTGTTATGCTTTAAAGTTTGAGTATACTGTCCTGTCTCGTTTAGTTGTGTGGGACCCACCTAAGACACCCAAATCGGACCTACAAGCTGGTTTTCATTGTTCACAATTTTGAGTTGTCGTAAGTTTAAAAAAAAAATGTGAGCAAACGAGTCTCAACCTTCTGAGGTTAAGGTCTTGTATCCTGTTCACTCCATCCTGATGGAAAGACTCGTTTTTAGTCCTCAAAATTAAAATGCTTAATATTCAAAAGGTGGGAACTCAATTTTTTTTTTGGTACAATTTTGTTTAGAAATGTCCCCAGCCTAATGAAAATTACATGTAGTATTTGTTTTCCAGGAAGCAGCATGCCAAGACAAGACGGGTGCTATACCCCAGATTCTTAAAAATTCAACTCTTTTCTCTTTACTGTGATGATAGAATAAATGCATTCAGGCTAAAAAAAAATACCTAACAGAAGCTTATTAGGTATACTAGATATGTAGGTTGGTGAAAATTTAAAAGTTAGATAGGATAAACTTAAATAATAAATTAAAATTAAAGGTTTAATTTAGCTTTAAAATGTAAATTAAAATGAAAAAAGATAGGTAGGTACCTATAATTATTTAATACCTGCAAGGATATGATTAGGTAAAATATTATTGTAAGTAACCTAATGTGTATATTTTTTTTATAAGTAGGTACTAATTAAACTATAAGATTAGTTAGTACAACAGTCAATTGTCTACCAATGTTTACTGTTGCTTAACTAGGATAGCGTAAGTTTCAATAGTTTCCTATAGCATTCTGCACTATACTACTATAGATTAGCTGGCACTGAGTTTTGAACTAACGACGGTTCTAGATAACATTGCCACCTTATACCAATCTACTACATAGAGTATATGTACATGTATATTGATTAATGAATTATCTTTTAATTAATCTAAGTGTGTAATATGATTTACATCATTTCCAAGAATAGATAAAATAAAAAATATTTATTACATAGGAAGGTATGGTACTTAATTAGTTTTTAATTAACAAAATATTTAAATTATGTTCAACAGTTTGAAAATAAAATTACATTTTGGAAAATAAGAAACCATACACAGAATAATAATTGTGAAAATATAATATAGGTATTGTAGTATTTTCTTACCGTAATAATTGTGATGGCTACCTTCTTGAAAACTGACGAAGACGTTTATTTTTTCCACGTAATTTCAAGTTGCTACACGTTGTAAGTTGTACATGTAATGGGTTTAAAGTACGATAACTTTTCAAAGATTTGATTTATTTTAAACTGCCAAGTACCAATTAGGTTGAGTGTTTCATGGCATCGATCACTTGAAAAATATTCAAACATAAAAGGTTTTAGGATGTAACAATAGATGCACATCAGCCTCTAGGATAGAAGTCCGATTGATTGTCGGGCACACCGAGCATAGACATCAAAGGTATCAGTCATATTCAGATATTCTTTCCATTGGACTTTAGGATACCAGATAACAATACAAGATATATAATATAAATTATACACCAAAACGCACAATAACTATTTCGATTACTCACTATTTAAATAAAAATGTAGGTAATAATAATGAAAAATTAAAAAATGATCCAATCATTCTACAGACGTACAGCACGGCACGGCACACGGACTACCTACGAAACGAACACACTAACTTGAAATGAAACGTGAAAAAATATTATGTACACAGGTAACGTACATAATAATAATAATGATAATAATAATTTTTCGTATATAATATACAAGTATACAACACACACACACACACACACACACACACACACACACACACATATGCATATATATATGTTTGTGTGTGTGTGTGTATTAAATATGTGAGGGAACCCACACTACGACCTGTAGATAGTGAGCTGTTGTAGTAATAGTTGTAATAGTATAGTAGTAGTAGTACTAGTAGTAGTAGTAGTAGTAGTAGTAGTAGTAGTAGTAGTAGTAGTAGTAGTTGTGGTGGACGTAGTAGTAGTAGTTGTATATATCATGTACGAACGATTGTATATGATTGTATAGACTTTTATCACTAGGTAATTAATGCGGACAGGTTGTGCACATCAGACAACAAAAAAGTTTGATCAACCCTTTCGTGAATCGTGATAAAACAATACCGGCAAACTGAGCCGGCGCCGGCACGGCGGCAATGCGGCACTCGCCACTCAGGAGTCAGGGGCATTAGGCAATAGGCATACATTAATATAGAGATACATTTAATAACATTATAAGGATACAATTATAAGGCATACATTTTATGGCAGTTCACAGGGACAGGGGCTTTTCAAGCCTTGAACTATCACTCCCCAGTTCCAATACTCCACTACCCAAAGTCCAAACATTTTAAAAATTGAACTATTACTTTATTTTCATCCTATCATTTAAAAAAGTATAATAACTCGTAAACTGGTAAACATGAATACTATGTATAGAATATTATTTTTTATACTTGTATAGTATATATTATATTATATATACTTATTATATTTTATTCTTATATGAAACCATAGCAATAATATTATTTTATTTTCCATTGTTTTAACATCAATATATTATATTAAATATTTAAATTGGGCAATTCGGTAGGTAACTATTTTATAATAGGTCTACTCTACAAGTATTAGGCACGAACTGAAATAGAATGGACTGGGAACGAAAGCCTAATAACTAATAAGTTATTTATTTATTTAACTAGGTAATAGGTTTTGAATAGGCCTAGGCGAGGGGGGGGGAAATGGGGCAAGTGCGAATCTAGCCTATATATTCGTCCATCTAGTTTATATAATGAATATAGGTAGGTCTGGATCCGCACTTGCCCCATTCTCCATTTCTCCCCCCACCCAGGCCTACTCATAAACCATAAGCTGGCCCACTCTCCCACTAGTTCGTTTCCAGTACATTACTCCATTCTATTGTCCTATGATTCTATATTTCTATCTTAGTATCCGTGGTATTATTATTATAGGTAGGTATATAAAAATAATAATAATTGATAGTTGATACACGAATTTTGTTGATTTTCGTATAGTCAAAATTATACAGAATACCACGCACACAGAATATTCTTTGAAGATTAACTTTCCACAGCCCAGTCGATTTAAGTTAAGAGGACGTCACACCCGCATGTGCTGTTTACGTCTTACGCAGTCTTGTGTATGAACTATGAATCTCTCAATTTTGGTTCTAGAGTAAAAATACCCATTATAAAATTGAATTGTGACAATATTTCTAAGGCCAATTCGTTGCGTTTTTTCCATTATACCCAATAAAACGTTCATTATATTGTTTAAAAATAGCAAGAATTTCAACATTTTTAAAATTTTTAAAAACAACTCATCGTCTTGCCCTCCAAAATATTGTCGTCTTTAAATGTTGCAATAAGTGTTTTTATTCTAACGAAAAATTAAGCAAGTTATACTCATACTGCGAAAACGCGTTTTGTCCAGGCATGTTGTACGTGTGAAAGATGGAGACAACACAGGCGAGTGTGATGTCCTTTTAAAGTATTTTGTTTTCCATATATCCATTATCCATATATAAATGAATTTGAATTGTTATAAGAGTTGCACGTTGTCACCGCAGGCTCGGATCCAGACGATTTTAACAGAGGGTGCTCAAACAAAAAAAGGTGGGCAAGTGGGTGTCTCTCTGCTGTACAGTAGGTTACAATTGGATACAATTGGATCTGTAATGGATATGGATAGTGTTAAATTTGAATTCAATGATACAATACCTTTCATTGTATTATAACAAAAACGATTCTGAACGAAGACAGTCAGTCAGGATATAATATTTCTTAGTATATTTGATGATATTTTTGTGAATAAAACAATTTATTTACCTATTTACGTGGAACTTTGTTTTAAATTGTCAATTCTTGGCTATAAAAACTAAACATTTTATACGTTTGTAACTACAAAATAATTTTAAAATTCAAAATTAGATACTTTTTGTCAAAATTCGAACTCTAAATGCTTTTAAAATAATGTTGCAGTTATGTATTTTAAAAAATTTTCAACTTGTAAATTAAAAATATATCAGGAGCCTTATACTAAATGTTGACGTATTTTGATCCAACAAATGACATTTTATTGACAATTAAGGAAAATAAAATAAAAATGTCCTTAAACAGCTCAAAACAAGTCAAAATATTTTGTACTGTTTATCAAGTATGGGAATTGATAAGTTGTTATATGGTGTAAAATTGAAGTATCTACAGTTATTAGTGTTTGAATTACAATTTACAACAAAATAAGAAAATCGCTACGTGCCTACTGCCTACATGAGAAATCGAGAGAATATCCAATGATGTAAAAATTTAATTTGACTTTCCGGTAGATATTTTTTTTTGATAAAGGCAGACATACCTATGAGAAATCTTGTATTAAATTTTCTATGTTAGATTTAAAAACAACATTTTTATGTTTTTCTAACTCAAAAAATGTTTGCACATTTTCGTGATTTTTAATTAGTTTGTCAACATTTGAACTTAAATACTTATAAGTTATAAGAAATAATTGTGACTGTATATTTAATATTTTTCAAATGTCATTGTAACAATATTTTAAGAGCCTTGTATCAAATTTCCAAGCATTTTTACACAACAAATAAAATTTTAATGGCAATCATAGAAAAAAAACCAAAAAAATTAAAAGTTATTATGTCACAGTAAACAGCTCATAACAAGTTAAAATATTTTGATCGTGTGAATTTGATCGTGTACAGAAATTAATGCTAATATGTATAAACATTCAGTGAAAATTTCATGTATCCACGGTTATTTTTTTTAGAGTAGGTACACCAAAAACCAAAATTGATTTTGTCGTAAACTGATTAAAAATTCCCCTTTTTTCATAATTTTTATTTTGTTATTCTAGCCTCTAGGCGCTTTTAAAATTATTGGAATTTTAAATTTTGACCTTCTGAATGAAGTATGAACCAACTATATTCACCTTCCTTCCTTCCCATCGTTCATGATACCTTTTTTATAGGTAGGTACTTTTTAAGAAAATCGAAGCAGTTGTACACTTGTACTGTCTCAAATACGGTGATGACAGAAACAAAACAAAAAAAATAGTTACAAGTTTCTATTTGAGAATTTTCAATTTTCAATACAAATGTATTTTAATAATTAATAGTGGCTTAGAGTGCCATAGACGACAGGGGGTGCCACAGCACCCATAGCCCCCCCCCCTGAATCCGCTCTTAGTGATAGAAAATATATAACTATTATAACTATATACTATAGTTAATTAGTTTATGATGGGTACGCCGTACACAATACCTACGGTCTACGGACAATAGTCAATAAATCTTTATCATATTATATGTAATATTTAATTATGTGAATACGTTTGATAGTTGGATCTTGGATAATAAATTAATACCATAGGCCTATAAACTAACGGACATCGCATAGAAAGATAAATCACCAGACGGGATTGTTGAGAGAGAAAAGAGAGGTTTTGGGCCGTTACACTAAACATATAACCCAAAACATGTTTTTTCTCTTTCATGCTTATAATGTCTATGTTATGTTTTCTCTCTCAGTTAGGTCTATGGATACAGTCCCGATAATACCTATTATTCCTTTTCTACTTGTTTTCCCGCCATTATTGACATAATAATATTATGTTGATTGTAATAAACTGATAACGTTAGTTTGTTGGTTGTTACTAATTATTATAGTAATTATTATAGTTAGTAATTGTTATTTCTATTTTCTTATGTTATTTTCGATAAACCCATTCCGGCATGAATCTATAGGAACATACCGTTTTTGATACTTTTAGTTTCGACAGGTTAAACATATTTAAAATAGAAGATTTCGACGTTGTTGTTTTGATTTGGTTTTTTAATTCGTACTGCAGTTGAAAATTGCTTTAAAATATTATTCTATACAGTTCCTAAACATTTATTATAAATTGACACTATGAAACTTATCAATATATCGTACATTGGCAATTGTACATATTATGTAATTTCAAACAGTGATTGAGTCTTAGCTTCATAAAATAAAAAATGAATAATTTTGAACACGAAAATCCCGGTCAGAGCATATTTCAGGGCTCTGATTTGGCCAGTATTCAGGTGAACAATAACTTCCAAGATGACAATGAAGATCATTTGGATGTACAGAGACTCGATCAAGAGGTACAATTATTTTAAATTATTGGTTCCCATCATCTTTCCAGTTTTTGTAAGCTTTTGTACCCACTGCTTATATATTTTGTAAAATTATTATACCTAGGCTGTTATTTAATATTTTAAATGATTATTTACATTATTTTTAGTTGTAGGTAATTGTGTAAAATACAATCAAAGATCAAACACTTTGTGTTTCACAAATTAGAAAATCCTTATCAAATTAGCAAAAGTAATAGTATGTTAAATTTTATGACAGGTTTGTCAAATTTTAAATTTACCTATATGCCTTGGAAATCCACTGAATATGGGAATATCGCGACTAGTAAAAAGTCTTAAATATGTACTACCTACAAATTAATGTTAGTATATTATATTATAACATTAAAACACTCCTTAAATATAATAGGTACTATCTATACTGAATTTTTATATAGAAAAATTACTGGAATATAAAAATCTAAAACTGAGTCTAAAATATTAATATTTACCTATATTTGGTATCTCCACCATTTATGTTACATGGTAGGTAGTAACTATAATATGTTGTCTATCTATGAACATTGTATCAGTGTCAGATTAAAACAAAACGGCAGAATAGGAGAAGATTTTGATGTTAAATTAGATAAAACACTTAGTTATACCGAGTATAATTTAATATGTATTAACAAAATAATTTTAATATAGTATATTTTACTTTATCAATGACTTGGTGTCTGGTAGCATAACACGGAACAAAGGTAAGACACAGGTAAAACAAAACTATTTTGGCACGTGTAGCAGTCCTGAGAATTAGTCAGTGTTGGGGAAGTTACTTATTTTTGGTAATTAAATTACATTACTAATTACTTATCAAAATTGTAACTAAATTATTTTTAAGTTACTTTTTTTTAATATGGTTAAGTTACATTACTTTTGAGTTTAAAAAGTAACTGAATTACAATAGAAGTTACTTTTTTTCAAAAATATCACTGGAGCTTAATAATCATGTTGTCAATATAACAATACATAAACTCAATAGGTAATACCAATCAAAAATGTGAAATTATTAGCAGATACTCATTTTGCTACACTATTATTATTATTATTATTTTTATTGAACTTAAGCCCGGAAACTATGGCCATGAGCTGTTGTAGGGGATTATAAACTGTGGTTGGTAAATTTGGTATGGTAAGGTGTTGTTACCAGGGGCGGACTGGGCCGGCGGGATACCGGGAACTTTCCCGGTGGGCCGCTACTCAAAAATAATTAGTTACCTATTATTATTTATTTATAACAAAATCAGTAGGTATAAATATAAATTATAAATATTTTGTATTTTCATATCATAACTGTTGAGTGTGCAAAATGTTTATATTATATTTGGTGTTAAAGATTTCGTTAGTGATTTCGGTTCAGCTGGTTGACCAGCCCCTCGGCATCAATGCATAAACAGAAATTATTATTTATAACTACTAGGGTGTGAATTTGAAGATAAATTGCATTTTTTTCTGGATTCTCTTAAACATTGCTTTCCAATCAAAAAATGTATTTCATACATAAAATAATTTAAAAATTAAATTTTTATTTAGCATTTTTTTAACTTTACTGATTTATAGAACATTTTTTTGACGTTTTTATGACATTTTTATCGTTTGAAGGAATTTTTCGTAAATTTTATAAGTATATATACAAATATACAATTTTATAAACACTATTAGCTTAAGTTCCTTCAAGAAATTTAATATAATTAAAAATTATTTTTTCTTACTAATATTTCTATTTTATTACGTTTTATTTTATTTTGTTTGCTCCTATGACTTCAGTTATACAAAACAACACTTGCCAATTCTCAAACTGTCAAAGTTTTTTTATTCAAAAATATTGATTAGCTTCTGATTGAAAAGTGATTATAATGAAACACAATATATGACGACTAACGACTAATGACTATACCTATTTAAGTTCTATTTTATTTTCATTTAAATTGGCTTTTCATTTTTCTGGGCATTTTACTAAGCTTTGTAATATTGTTACTGTGCATAAAATCGTATTTTTAAGGCATTGTTTTTTTTATTGTATTTATATCCATGCCCTATTTTTAACTTAATATGACTTTATTCTACAGTCGATATTAATATATCCACTTCTAGCCAGCCAGTATTTACTAATTATAACTAACATTAAATTGTACACAATAAAAAATATAATATAAATATATTGTACCTACATAATAGTAAAATATAAAAGATAATTTGTGATAATTTGATGGGAATTAATAACTAAAGGTACAGTTTCGTACGTTCCATGTAACGTCCTTAATTCAAAAAAGTGAATTCTTGAACTTCTTTTTTATTTTATTGTAGTGTACTAGTGTATCGTTTGATGATTTTGTAATATTTACTTATCTATTTGTTGTTTAAAATGGAAACTAAAAGAAAGAGTGGGGTTGAAAAAATCAGAGAGAGAGAGAGAAGGATACTCTTAGAAAAATCAAGTTAAAGTAGTTTAAACGAACCTATTTTTTTCATCCGTTATGGATCACTTATAGAGTAGGTAATAGAAAAAGTGATATATGCATAATACTGTGCAGTACATTTAATTAAGATAAAATACTAAATAGGTACATTGAGAATCTTAAGTTGTCTCCTGAGGAAATTAAAAATGAGTAGGTGGAGGATGCAACCATTATTTGTCATAACTTTGGTACCATATTTAAGTCTTACATTTAGTGATGACGACATTTTAAGGGCCGGTCAAAATATAAATTTCCCGGGCCGAATAGTTGCCCCAGTCCGTCCCTGGTTGTTACGGTATGTATGTAAACACGTGTGTCGTGTAAGTGTGGCAAGGTTTTTACTACTACGAATCCGGGTGGTCACCCATCCGGGAACTAGTAGCAGCGGGCGCAACTTACTCTCAGTCGTATTGCCACACATTTATTTATTAATTATTTTTTTTTTTATATTAACTAACCCGCAGCAATTGGGTGGTTTTTAACTGAGATGGAGGGTACGGACGTACGGTAGGTTTTTGTAAACACGTGTGTTTTAGCTTGAAAGAATTTCAAATTGGGCACCTGTAGACTGTAGTCTGCCCGTTACCGAGATTCCAACCAGCTACGGTGCGCGTTGCCACCAACGCCTTAGTCCGCTCGGCTACTCCGTCTCCCTCACTTTTATTATTATTACTATTTATTGATAGTTCCAACAATGCTGTATACGCAGACGCTGACGCCGTGAGCCGTCCGCGACGATACAACACAGAGTACAGAGTAAAGATAAGAATTCCATTCTAAAAGTAACACTTTATAGTCGAACTGTCAATAGGCAATAGCTATAACAAAAATAGTACCTACAGTTCATACAATTTTACCTATAAATTAAAATACTAATAAGTTATATTATGATTTATGATATATTTTAATATTTACCTACACACAATATTATCAATAGGTACGTTCTAAAAAATGTATTAATCCAAAAAAAAGTTACGAGTAATTTAGTAAAAATTACTACAAAAAAGTAACTTAAATTACATATAAATTACTTACAATAAAATGTAATTAAATTACCATCAAATTACTTAAAAAGTAATTTCGTTACAGTAACTTGTAACTTAAGTTAAGTTACTCCCCAACACTGGAATTAGTATTATACATTTTGTAAAGTAATAAAAATATAGTTATAATAAAGGATGGCAGGACTTTGTGATAATACAGAACAAATATTCCTAAGATGACACATGTGTTTTTGATATATATATTATGTATAATCGGCATAATACTAAGTAATAACATATTGATACTGTAATGGTGTGAATCACCATAAAAATATATTTTTTAATGTAAAAATAATTTTTAACGCAATGAATCTTAAAATGCAACAATGTTAAAATAATAGTATCTAGAATTTTTTAATGTATATAGCTACTTCTAAAAAAGTTAAAATGTTTAATTTTGTTTCAGCTCAAAATAGAATTGGATGAAGTTTTTAATGAAAGTGGAGCTAATATGAGTGTTATTAGTTCAAGCCATTGTAGTGATGCTTCTGGAGAGGGTAATTTAAAATATTTTTTTGGGCATTATAATTAATGCCTTAGTCAATAATTTATTTAATTACTAATTAAGTACCTACCTATATAAATTAATTATTTGTGGTCTTAGTTACAGGTAAGGACACAATTTGATACTTTGTATTAAAATTATCTAAATTTGTAAAAAAACATTTGATATGTTGAAGCAATTGATTAATCAAATAAAATTATCTATAATTCATATTTTTAAAATAGTTTTTGTTAATATTCTGTATGCCTATATTCTGTTACTTGGCAACCGTGTCTAATACATTATTCTTCACTACAATTGAAATACATATTTATGGCATTGTGAATCATATTTTTCAGAGCTGGAAAGTAATGGAAGTCTCTCTGAATCTATTCACAAAACAAAGAGAAAAAAAGCATCAATACTTTCTAACCCAGCCTTTCAACACTTACAACATTATATGAATACAAATTTTCAACCTGATTTCCATAGAGATGGTAATATAATAAATAACAATCACTTATTGATTTAATAATATACTGATAATTCATTTATTTGTAATTCTAGGCTCGTATCCATCACCTATACCACAATACAATCCTCAAGTTAACAATGATAAACATATCACATCTAATGATGCTGCACAAAATGTTAGCAAACAGTATGTTTATGAAGGTAACATAATTTAAATATTTCTTAAACATATAAGACAAATATACTACAAATTTCAATCCTCTTTTGTCCAATGTTCATTACTATAAACACAAAATTGCACTTACATAGAATAATAACATCAATAAATTATTGTCTCACAAAGAACAATAATAATGTGTTATTAATGAGTTGCAATGAACTTATCACAATGTTAATTACATTTTTATAATTATTGAATTCTTATAATATGTAGGGCTGTAGGCATAGTCTTATACTTAAGGTGCACATAAAATCACGTAGGTAATACCTAACTAAACTATGGATAACCTAAGTGATACCTAGCAGCAACTTAATTTTTGGCTGCATAGTTGACATTTAAGTAGCCCATAGTTAGGTATTACTTTAATATTATAAGTTAAGTATTACTGAAATTAAATGGTTAATGACATTTTATATTTATTATTAAAAGGTTGGGTGTCGTTACTGATACAATATTGAGTGGAGCTTTGTTAAGACTCTACAGGCAGAAGTTTGAGGGGGCTATGGAGGCTTGGCCACCCAATGTTTTAATCATATTTTAGTTAAAAATATAAATTTTGTAATTTATTTTTAAAAAAGTTACTATATTTATATCGCCCTACTTTTTGAATATAAAAGTAACGTATCATGATAATGTCGGATAATGAAAATGTAGTTTAAATAAAAATATTTAATGTAACAAGTAACGTAATTTTATTTTATTTTTTATTTTTTATTTTCAAAAGTTATCCAACACTGCTATTAGATTTAAATAAAATATCAACCAATTGATATTTAATTTTAATGTTTATAATTTTCTTTTTTTTTAGGAATGTCAAATGAAGCTAATTATGAAACTTTGCAAGCTCTGTATGAAATGAGGCGTAGTGAAGTAAATAGATTACAAAAAGAATTTTCTGAATTTAAAATGCAAGCAGAAGCAGAAATTGATAATCTTCGTAAAAATTTGTTAATCAATGAATCTGAAGGTCAAAGAACAGTCGTGGAATATCAGCGTCAGTGTGGTAATTTATAAATAATGACTATACAAAACAATTATTACATGTTAACTACGGATAAGATCTTATCTACTAAATAACCATGATGTTTAATATGAGTGTAAAAACTATTATTTATTACACTATTAGAATTGATTGCAATTTACGAATTTACACAAAAAAAAAAATAATATTTTATGTTATTGGAAGCTCTTGCATACAATTTTTAAATTGTATTTATATAATCAATATGTATTTATGTACGTTATAAGTGTTATAACATAAAAACTCTCTCTGCTGAATAGGTATTGAGGTTTGTTGATGTTGAGTAGTAAACCTCATCATTGAGTAGGTATCTATAATGAATATTTTAAATTTGAATACAATGATTAATCATTGCATACAAAAATTAATTATGAGCGGAGGCAGTCTATCAACCAATATTACTAAGTATATTTTATGATATATTTAAATTTCTACAAATTAATTAATTTTACTATTGGTTATACGATAGGTTGAACTAATTTTTGCCAAAAACTGCATTTATTTTACCTTTTAGTAATTGTATTTAATTATTATAATAAGAATAAGTATAATGATATCATTTTTGTTTGAAAAATCTGAGTGAGTTTCCATGATTTTTTTGCATTATTTATGCCAATTATTCAATGAAACTTATGTCTAATGATAACATAGACTAACTTCTACTCTAACTTAAGTTACTATTTTCACCAAGCTAACTTCTAACTAAGTTAGAAATTTGGACAGTTTCAAAAACTAACTTATATTCTAACTTAGTTAAGTAACTTAACTTCAACTAGTTGAAAAAAAATGACTAACTTGCCCAGCTTTGGCCTGGATACCATATTCGCCCATTTAAGAGGACTCTACACAGCAATTTTTTGTCTTCGTCTTACAAGTGGGTAACATAGCAAATTTAAGTTCAGCAGATCACGTTTAACTCAGTTAGTTAAAAATTAGTCTGAATCGACCTATTATGAAACTTGATGGTAACTACATTATCCGTGTTTGTACATGGGCTTATAACAATAATTCAGTTTTTAAGTGAGTTATGAGCATTTTTAATTTACACAATATTATTTATAACTTATTTATTCATAACTTATTAAATTATTAACTATCTTAAAAAACTCAGATAAAAACACAGATAATGTTCTTACCATCAAGTTCCATAATAGGTGGATTCACACTAATTTTTAACTAACCGAGTTAAACGTGATCTGCTGAACGTAAATTTGCTATGTTATGCACTTGTAAGACAGAGACAACAAATATCTGTGTAGCGTCCTCTTAATTAGGGATTATTGATGAGCAAAAAAGTGTTAATGTTGGTATGTCAATTAAATATTTGTATTATAAATGTATTTAGTTGTCGTAATCGAGAATTTATATTGAGTAATTTAGGTTTAATTTTCTGAGCCCAGATTAGTTTACGGTCTTGATTTAACCCAAGATAACTGTTTGTGAGATAATAATTTGAGTGCCATAGATGAGTATTTATAAATAAATATTAATTGGACTCTTTAAAAAGTGATTTTTGTGTAAGATAAGTTTTATTATTAGTCTTGTTCCAATAAGTTTCAAACGATTTATGATAATATTATTGAAGTGACCACTATTTTGAATAGTTTTGATTTTTTTTTATATATATTTGATGTCATTGCAAAACAAAATTTTTGAAAAAAAAAAATGTATTATTACAATTTTTATTGTTGATCATTTTTAAGTTATTACTTTTTTGATTGACTCTTTCAATTTTTAATTTCAAATTTTTTTTTTAGTTTAAAACCATAATTATAATACTTGTATTTATTTAATTAATTAATTACACCCACTTAAAAATGATAAAAAAATGTGTGTAAGTTTAGCTATTTTATCTTATATTGTCTCATAATAAATAATACAATGTTTTTATTTTGCTTAGAAAATCTTAAAGAAAATATTGAACATTTGGAAAATCAAAACTTAACTTTGAAACTTAATGTAGAAACAAAAGATACAATAAATTCCAAGGTTGATTATTTAAAAATTTATAAATTGATTATATGTTTATAGTCCTGCTTAAAGTTATTTAATATTGATTATAGCTAACTAAAGAGCTGGAAACAATTCAAATTAATATGAAAACTCTTGAAGAACAACTTACTAACCTCTCACGTAATAATGGTTCAAGGCAATATGATACAAATGTGGACTGTATTGTAAACGATTTGAAAAAAAAGCATAAACAAGAAGTAGTTAATTTACAGAACCAATACAAAAGTGTTTTAGAACAAATACGTTTTAAAGTAAGTTAGTTGTATGGTTAAAAATGTATTACTTTATTTAGTATTGTATTTTTTGTAGGACCGTCATTGTACATTGTTAACAAACGAGCTAAAAAAACTGCAACAAGAACACCATCGCATTATATCAGAAAATAATGATTTGATTTGTAATCTAAAAAAAGAATTAAATGCAGCACAACAAAATAAACTATCAATTTCCAATAACTATGATCACATTTTAAATTTAAACAGTCAACTTATTGAATGTTCCAAACAAAATCAACAGTTAAATAATACATTACAAAGGTTAACAGTAAGTAAAAATAAGTTGTTAAATAATAATTAATAATATAAATTTTACTCTTAAGTTTTTGTGCTTAGGTTGAAAATGAGAAACTTCATACTAATTTGAATGGTTCACATGTTAGCAATGACTTACATAATATTAATGATGGAAGTCTATTAGAAGAAGATTATCAGAAGAGTTTAGAATTGTTACAAAAACAAAGAGACGATGTAAAAAATTTAACAGAAATGTTAAATGTTAAAAATAGAAGTATTGCTGAATTGGAAAAGAAAGAAATAACATACCAACATTGTATTCGTAAAATACAGGTACAAGTACAGTTAATATTATGGTTTACCCAAATAAATTACCTCAATTAAAATTAAAATATATGTATACTATTTATATATTATTATAATTATTTATAATAATATAAATTAATATGTTTCAGTTAGAATTAGAGAAATATTCTCGCGATAAAAGCCAAATTGGTGAACATTCTAATTATTGTGAAACACTTCGAAATGCTTTAGAATTGCAACTAGAAGATACCATGTGTAAGTTAATTCGAACAGAAGAAATGGCTACACTTTCAAAACAAATGATTGATGATAAGCTAATAAACAATAATTCAATTGAAGAATATATGCATTACCATCAATCATCATTGGAAAATATTTCAAAGCAAAAGGATGAAGAAATAGAGAAACTTAAGTATGTTTCAGAGTTATATAAAGGATACATTTTTTAAACGTAAAACTAACTATATAAAAAATAAAAATAATAGAACTCTTGATCTTATATTTACTGATATCCAAAATTCAACCGTTTTCAAAGGATGCTCCTTAGTTCCTTTGACTGATGATCACCATCTTCTATTAGACTTTACTTGTAACCTTGATCACTTATTCATTGTTAAAAGTAGTAATGACTTACCTTTTTATAATTTTATTAAATGCGATTTTTCAAGGTTATAAACATTGATTTTAATCAATCATTAAGTATCGATTTCGCCTTAAATAAATTCTATGATATTATAAATCATTTTATTGAATTGTATGTCCCAAAATGCAGAGTATTTAATTATCAAAATCCCGTTTAGTGTAATCCAGAATTACGTAGACTTGTCAACTTAAAAAAATTAGCACATAAAAAATATAAAATTAGTGAGGTACAATCCGATTATATAGGTAGAGTTTTCGAACCTTATTAAAGAATGTAATATATTGTCGTTACTTTGTAATTCCAATTCCATTCTTAAATAAGAAAATTAGATTTTTACTAATATCAAACCATTTTGGAATTACATTAAAAAGCTTAAATCTAATAAATCTCCTATTCCTGAAAATATGTCATATAATAATATTACTATCAGTAGTTTTGATGAGTTCCATGAGCTCAATTATTCGCTCAATTTTTTCCCAGTGTCTCACCTTCTGCCTTACATACTATACTCTTTTTCACATAAGAATGAACCGCTTTAGTGCATGCAGACTGAGCCACAGAACAGTGCCTGACCCCCAGGCGATGGCTATGCGTTCTGTGATTGGTCGACAGTCATCGCCGGCCGTTGATCGTCGACGCCAGTACTGCTCACCTTGCATACGCTCCCACCGTTATCCGGAATGCACAAACAAAACGAGTTTTTGTCTTCCGAGCGGTTCATTCTTATGTGAAAAAGAGTATAATATGAATAAGAGTTATGACACTGCAAATATAAATTCTAATTTAAATCTATCTTCATGGTATATTAGTGAGGAAGAAATTGTTGATGCTTTGCATTCGTTTAACACAATATATAGTAGTGTCAGTGTGGGTCCTGATGATGTGCTTCTATTATATTAAAGGAATGCAAAAGTATCATTACTAAACCACTGCATAAACTATTTAATATGTCTCCGTCAAGGGCACCTTTCCAATATGTTGGAAAAAATCTTATATTGTTCCTATTTTTAAAAGTGGCAATAAGAGTAATGTTATTAACTAAAGACAAATTTCTAAATTGTCAATTATCCCAAAACTATTTGAGTCTATTATTACGAAAAAGCTTTCTAAATTATTGTCTAATTATATCTGTCTTAACCAACATGGTTTTCGCCTAAAAAATCTGTTTTCATGAACTTACTCACTCATCAGTCATCACACTGATTTAATCCCATCACACTAATCCCATCTATTGAAAACGGATGTTAAATTGATACAGTTTAAACTGATTTTAGTAAAGCTTTTGATAGAGTAAACTATAATTTGCTAATAATGAAGCTTCAAAGATTTTATCTGCACAGTAATTTCCCTAAGAGAAAACGCCACACCCGCATGTGTTGTCTCCGTCTTACAAACACGTAACATACCAAATTTACACACAGAAATTCAAGTTTTATGCCGTTAGCCTAAAAATTAGAGTGAAGCGGTCGTATTATGAAACTTGGTGGTAAGAACATTATCTGTGTTTTGTTGGAAGTTTTTTTACGATAATTTAGTTTTTAAGTGAGTTATGAGCATTTTTAATTTACATTTATTATACACGCTATAACTCACTTAAAAACTGAATTATCGTAAAAAAAACTTCCAACAAAACACAGATAATGTTCTTACCATAGTTAAATTTATATCTTATTGATAGGAACCAGTCAGTTAAATTATCACATTCAATTTCAAAAGTTATTCATGTTTGGTCTAGAGTACCTCAAGGCTCGCAGTTGAGGCCTTTATTGTTCATTCTCTTCATTAATGACCTACCATCTGTTTTTCATATGTCAGTTAATATGTTAATATTCACCAATGACACTTTTATAATTTATTCAATTATTAATAATCAGAACGATGCAATTAATCTCCTAGAGAGTTTAGATAGGTTTACCACATGGTGTCACGAAAATGTATTAAGAGTAAATATTAATAAATGCAATGCTATCTTTTTATTAAAATAAATATCCTTTAGTTTTTAATAATATTATTATAAATCGAGTGGATTCAGTTAGGAATTTGAATGTTCTTTTTTCCTGTACTTTTCTTTTTTTTTTAATACTAACATAGTTAATAAAGCATTTAAAATGCTTGGTTTTATATTATAGAATACTAGATAATTTAAAAGTATTCAAGCATTAAAAACGCTTTATTGCTCCCTTGTTAGATCTAATTTAAAGTTTGGATCATAATTCGACCGATAAACTAGTTGACAATGTTCAATGTAAATTCCTAAAATCAATTTCTTTCCGTTTAAATTTACAGTTCTCTAGAGACTCAATGTCATTAGTAGCAGACTATATTTATATTCAACTATGTGAGAAGATTAAACATAAGCTATCTTATTTATTTATGATCTCGCTAATTTGTAATGATGTGGTTTTTTTTTATGTCTCGTGAATGTATTAGAACGAAAGCTTTGTCTTTATTTTCAAATTGAAACCATTTATTATAACTTTCACAATATTTTGTTCAGTACCTACTTAAATTAAACCAAAATTATATATTGTATAAATTATTATTTTTTGGTTTTGGCTGTTTAGATTACTATTATATATTTCTTTGTTAAAGGCCTTGTCCCGTAAAATTATTTAAAAATACTAATTTTAATGTTTATATCTGAAATTTATAGAAATCGAATGGAAGAATATGTAAAAGAAATTGATGAACTAAAACAACTCTATGTTAAAGTATGTTCAGAGAAGGAACATAGTTTAAATGAAAAAGAAAGATTAGAAAAACGTTTTTGTGAATTATCTTCTCAATTTGAAACACTAGATAAACAATATGGTTCCATAGTGAAAGGTATGTATTAATTGTTATTTGAATAACATTGGAATTCAAAATCTTAAATTTTTGTAGAAAAAGAAGAATTGGCTATCACTTTAACTGGTATTAAAAAAGAAATGAGTGCTGATCAAGATTCTTTTCAAAAACAATCAGTAAGCTTTTAAATTATTAGTTTTATCAAATAGAAGATATTAAATTTGATCACCATTTAGGTATCAATATGCATTTAACATTTAACAAAATGGTTTGGTTTTTTTAAGTTGATAAAAGAAATTGAAGATTTAAAAAATGAGTTATTGGTGCATAAACGTCAAAAAGAGATGATTGCTAAATTAAAAATTGATTTGATTCAATCTAAAGAAAGAGTATTGTCCTTAGAACAACGATTACAATCAGAGTGTGATTCGAAAGTGGCTACTTATTTTGAACAGTTAGAAAATTTAAAAAAACAGTATGAAGAAAAGGTAACAAAATATAGTAATAAATTTGTATTCATGCTTCACATGTATTTAAAATTCAAAGTTGTGTTAAATTGTTAAATATGTTTTAAAACATTTAGGTTGATGAATTAAAACAAGCAAAAGATATAATTTGTAAGTTGACCAATTCTGATTTACAAACGTCTTCTAAAGTAAACAATGATGAAAAAACTTTAAGGTCAAAATTGTCAGATTATGAAAATTCATTATCTAATATTGAAAGGAAACACAAACTTGCAATGAATGAAATGACATTCAAATATAAAAATGAATTAGATGAGTTGGAGATGATTTACAATAAAAAATTTAGTATGTACAAAATTCAAAATTATTAAAAAAAGTTAAATTAAAAGTTTCAAAATTGTATTATCACTATTTAGATGAGGAAAAAGTTGCATGTGGTAAAATAATTGAAGAGCTTAAGAGTAAACATAAAATTGAAATAGAAACATTGAACACTGTAGCAAAACAGAATGCAGGCGACTATGCAAACCAGGAAATGATACAAATTGTTGCTCATCATAAACAGCAGTTTGAAAAAGCTAGAGAGATTGTAACATTAAAAAACAACCTCGTGAGAATACATTTGCCTAATGTTAATTTTTTACCTCCATGTTTTGAAAATAATTCAATATGCTTTATAAAATAGATAAAAGAACTTGAAATTAAATTGGAAAACGCCAAGACAGAAATTTTAAATCATGCTCGTCAGTATGAACAATTTAAAGAAATGCACTCTAGTTCAACAAATATAAATAAGCTCAAACAACAAATTGAAGAGGAAAGGTCAAAATTTGCACAAATAATGACCAATTGGTCCCAAGAGGTGACTTAAACTATAATATATAATAGTGAATTTGTATACTTTATAGTATTGTGTTTATTCTTTATATTATAAACTTTTAAATATATTGGAATTATATTTTGGAGAATACTGTTAATTATTATATTCTATGTTTTAATTAGATGCGCCAAATGAAAGATAAATTATCTACAACAGTATCCGAATGGGAAAAGTTACAGGCAAAGTATGCCAAAGTAAAACATGCTGCATTGGGTTATAAACATGCCAACCAAAAACAACATCAAGTTTACAATGAATTATTGGTAAATTGTGTTCGTTTCCTAGATGAACTCAAAACTAAAACTGATGAGCTTTTGACACACAGAGAAAATGAAATCCAACAAGCACTTGAGGAATTTGAAAATGATTGCAAACAAAGACGTTTAGCATTCAGTAATGTTAATAAATTATCAAGTTTTAACACTAGTTGATCTTCTGTGAAAACAGTCATTCTGTATAAATGATTTTGTATGTTTTTTTATTTACTAACCTTTATGTTAATATTTTTTTTAATATAACATTTTTATAATTATTTTTATTTAAAATTATTTTTTTTTTAATTTTATAAATAAAATAAAATTTTCAATGTCGTTTAAACACAAAAAAAAAGTAGGTTTCAATTGTTCTTAGTCATTGGTAGGTCATAGGTCATTATAATGGATGTGTTAAATTTAAATTTAACAATCAATGTAAAATCACATACAAAAAAACATTTCAGAGTAGAGAAGTGTTAAGTACTATTTGTATTTTGTAAGAATATTTTAAAATTAACTTACAAATATAAAATAAGTACTATTGGCAATTTATTTTCTTATTCATGGTACGATGTGTGTGGCTAAATTTTTCCAATTTTTTAATTTATAATATATCATTAATTTTTCTAATATTATCTCTAGTCGATTGCACGTATAGGTACCATCAGTGTTGGGTAGTAACGTAATACAAATTACAAATTACTTATGCAGTATCGCTGTAGTAATTTCATTATATTTTAATTAAATTAACACAATTGTAACAAAATTACTTTTTAAAGTAATTTCTATGGAGTAACGTGTTATTTTCCACGTTATTAAAATAAGTTATGAATGTATGACAAAAACTAGAGAGGCTAGGAAATTTGAGAAAAATTAAAAATCAATCAAATTTATTTACGATCCCGATATTTTTTTTTAATAAATAATAATCGACAATCTTATTATTTATTAAAGTTCCCAGGAATTAATATTTATATATTTTGGTCTTGTATAACATTAAGCAAAACCTTAATAAACCTTGATGCCCAGCATATATTTCAGTACCTACCCTCATAATACCGACCGGTATATCGGTCGTTATTTATATTTGTCAGCAATTAACTTACGTACGCGCAGGCATTGACGGAGATTTTAAATTACGATAAACTTTTTTCAATTTAAAATAAGCGGTTTTTAGACCTATAGACTATAAGCTAGACAAAACTGGAGGAATTTTAATTTTGAAAACGGATTATGATTGACGGTTAAGCCAGATGCGATTTTTAATATTCCAATTATTGTTAGTGTCATGAATCATGATGAATACTATAAATACAAAGATATCATATTTTTTTTTTTTGGATATCACAGCTGAAAAAATAAATATTCAAAATCGCCTCTGTCATAACCTACTAACCTGGTAAATTTGTCAATCAATCATATCCAGTGCCCGAATTGGGGGGGGAGGGTGCGCAGGGGGAGGGAGCTCTCCTGCTATTTTTATTTATTTGGACGGGGGGACGGTACAGACTAATGTCTGAAATAATTTTTATTAAAATGTGAATTTTAATTGATGTCAATCATATTATAACGAGTTTTACTATTTCATATCAAATTTTTTTTCGACAAGAGCTTAATAATTAATTATAATATCACCCTGTATTTGCCTATATAGTCAATAGTTCACAGATCATATACAAGTGTATTACCTAAGGCACAGATACTGGTGTGTGATAGTAATATAGAAATATAGAAATCGTGTTCCAACTGAAATGTTATCAGTTTCAGTTATGGTATCATCAGTGTTTTTGAATTTTTGAATTTTTTTATACTTACCAAAATATGTAGTCTCTTTTGAATCAAAAACAATAACTATTAATTTTGTTATATCTACATTATAGTATATTAAATAACCAGGTACCTAGATTATTATAAATTTTTTTTTTCTACTGTAACAATGTAAGATGTAGATATTGCTATTATACTATATTATACCTACCTATTTGGAATTCAAAATGTGTTGTTGTAAAGTGGTATTCAAAATGTATGTAGGTAGGATCTTGCGGTAAAGCACGATTGAGCATAAAACGATTGAGCATAGACCTTTTTAGCAACACTATTGAGCATAGTTTATTTTATGCGATGTTGCCACATTCACGTTGCCAACATTTTGTAATTTATTATTTTCTCGTATTATTACACCAATTATTATGATATCTGACGCGAGCCGTGAGCTTTATCGACTTTATCAATTTTATCGACAATGTTATCGATTAATAAATTAGTTCCGGAGCAAAACGACGTTTTAAACATTTAGCATCGGGAGAAAATATAAGATAATTAAGATACAAATCCAAAATTATTATAGAAATAATATCAGTGTTCGATCACCTGTATAGTGTATAGTGCGTGTATACTTAGTGCGTTTTTCTATTTTTTTTAAATATGGATATAACAATTATTTTATCGGAAAGAGGCAAAGAATTGGCCCTAGTTAATTTATACAAGTATAAATTAATGTTATATTTTGTTATGTTATATTTCATGTTATATTTTGAAATATTATAATTATTTAAATAAATGTTTTTATACGATACAGTTCAAAATTGAAAATGGCAACGTTGCAGAGTTTTTTATGCTCAATCGTGTTGGTTTTCTTTTGTATTTCAATTTCCTTTGATACGCCGACAATATATGCTCAATCGTGTCGCAAAAAAGGTGTTTTATGCTCAATCGTGTCGCAGCCGGATCTTGGAGGGTGTCGGGGGCAAAGCCCTCCAGAGGTTGGTTTTGAGTAATTTCGCCCATAGAACGCAGTTTTTAAACCGTTGGCGGTTGGATTGAGCTCCTCTACTTATTTTTTCCCAATTCGAGCACTGATCATAATCCTTTTTTAAAAATAAAATCCGTCAAACCAAATTCCTCCAGTTTTGTCTAGCTTATTGGTCTAAAGGGGGGTTCACACTACACCGTGTCGTGTAAAATAATCACGGTTACCACAGTTACCAAACGATACCGCATAGTTGAATATATTCAACTTTTGACCGTGTGGTTACATTTATGTGCAGATAAAGCCGGGTTCATACTTAATGTAACCACACGGTCAAAAGTTGAATATATTCAACTATGCGGTATCGTTTGGTAACTGAGGTAACCGTGATTATATTACACGACACGGTGTAGTGTGAACCCGCCTTAAAAGTCACCTTTTTTTCATCAACTGGAGCCCCCTTAACTTCAACTAGTTGAAAAAAATGATTAACTTGCCCAGCTTTGTGTAAGATTGCCATTGATAACACAATTAAAATAAAAATTTTTTTTTTTTGTATGAAATATCCGGCCTACCATGCGTTACTATGAGATTTTTCTTTTCTATATATATAAAAATGAATGTATGTCAGTGTGTGTGTCTGTGTGTCCATGTTACCATGGTTACCAAGGTTGCCATGGTTACTAAGGTTACTAAGGTTTCATGGTTACCAATGTTACCATGGTTACCAAGGTTGCCATGGTTACTAAGGTTACTAAGGTTTAATGGTTATTAAGGTTACCATGATCCATAGTTACCATGGTTACCAAAGTTACCATGGTTACCAAAGGTACCATGGTTACCAATGTTACCATGATTACCAAAGGTACCATGGTTACCATGAGTGTTGTAGCTATTATAATCATAATTATAGGTCTTTAATGGACAACGAAGTGCATGGGATCAGATATTTTATATATATAGTCCGTGTGTGTCCACATTACCATGGCAACCTTTTATATTGTTTTATGTAAAACATATTATTCATATAGAGTTGTCAATTTTAATGGGCAACGTAGTGCTCGGGATCAAATATTTTTATACATATAGATATGTTGGATCTCTGGGCAGAAGATAGGCTAATTTAAAAGGGGAGAGGACCAACACCGGGACGTGCTCAAACAGGGATTTTGAGATTTTTGTTTATATATGGTAACCGCGGGTTTCAAAGCTATAATTATAATAATAATTGGTTTAAAATTGCTGTTATGGTAACCGTTATATTATAAAATAAAACATTTTATTCATATAGAGTTGGTATTTTTAATGGGCAACGAAGTGCACGGGATCAGCTAGTATAAAATAAAACCAGGGGGACGGAGTGGCCGAGCTGTCTAAGGCGTCGCGCGTCGGTTGCAACGCAGCGGATGCCGGCCGATCCCCGGCCGGTGGCGGCATTTTTCTTCGGGCAAGTCACGGTGTCCGGAGAAGAAGTGCCGCCATCCCCCCACCCGATCATGGCAGATACCTACAGGTGCCCACTAAAAAAATCTGATAAACACACACGTGTTCCATCCCCCTACGTTCCACAGGCTAATAACCACAGTAGTTGAAGCCCCTTCCAACCAAAAAAAATAAAAAAAATAAAACCGTACTGAAATATTGTTTGTTATTCAAATGGTACCTATGACAACTATATAAAATAATAAATATTAACTTCTAGTATTTATTTCTCCTATAACCGCAATAGCAACCTTTTATAAACAAAAATTTCCAACGTAAATCTCAAAATTCCTATTTGAGCACCTCCTCGGGTTGGACTTATATGGTCAAATTGTGAATCCAAACCATCCAGGGAACCACTCAAACAATTTCATCAACATCGTCCCAACTGTTCTCAATTGATTAATAATTACTATACATACCTTTTTCACACCATTTTTTTTATATATAAATAGATTATATAAAAAATTATATATATTAAAATTTATAATACGATACAAATTCAAAAGCTTCTTAATATAAATCGCATTATTTCTACTTAACCATACCACGGACCTTGAACCAAATTATGATTGCTTAGAATATCTACCTTCAATGTGTTGCACCTAATACCTATAGGTATACGTAATACGTTATAAGTGAACAAAATACGAATAGGTAGGTATATGTATCTTTTATTTATTTTTGACTCAACACTAAACAGTTAACAGTAATTATTATAAAATAATGTATTTATGTTTACTAATCACTCATAAACTCGAAGACCGAATCATTTTTACTACTATAAAACGTGTATACGTACACAAAAAAAACACGTCATTGTTAAATAATTGGTACATTCGTCATTCCGCACAAATGCAATTCGAAATAAGAATCCTCGTTAAAATATAATGTATGTATCAATAATAATGATGTTAGGGAAAATAAGCCGTGAACGACGTCGGTTGTACTGGCGCTGGCTAGAAATAAACGACGTCGTGCCCGTCGTCTGGGCAATATTTGTATTTTTCGGTGACTGTTTAGACCGAGATTGTTTTTTATAATTCACTTGCAATTTTGTCTCATACGGTAAGAGCAGCGGCGCAACCGGGATTTATTCAAGGGTGGGGGGTACAAAAAAATGTATTTAATTATTGTTTTTCTGTTCTTTTCCTGAGTATATACATACTTTTCATTTCTTAATAAACAGAATTTGCCGGGTTTACGGCCAATATAAAAAAAAAACACAATTATATTATTTACATTTTAGATTCTGAGTGGAGCGATGAATTTATTAATTTTACAATGATGTGTTTTTTTTAATTTTTCTTTATTTTTGTGTCTGTATTCATGGTTTGGGGCAATCAAACTGCTTCGATTTTCTTCAACAGTATCTTGTTCGATGGGAAAGTGAATCTAGTTGGTGCATTCGGGAGGAAAACTTTAAAATTCTCAATAGTTTTCAAAAGCGCTAGGATAAACAAAACATAAAAATTAAGGATAAACGGGATTTTTTGTCGGTTTTCTATAAAATAGATTTTGGTTTTTGGTGCAACTCTAAAACAAATGAAGGAATATACATGAAATTTTGACTGGTTGTTTGTATTCTCATTTTCTATATACACAACAAAATTTTCAAAATATTTTGATTTGTTTTGAACTGTTTAGGTCGTTTAGGAACATTTTCAGTTTCCGATTTTATTAGTCCTTTTTTCTATGAATGTCAATAAAACTTTATTTGTTGGGTAAAAAGCTTGAACATTTGAAACAAGGCTCCTATACTATAATATTGTTACAATGACATTTGAAAAATATTAAAATCCTTGGTCACAGTTTTTTTTTTTTTTTTTTTATTGATCTCGAGCCTGGCAGCTTAGGCCATTAACTATTTTTTTGTTTTTTTTTGTTTGTAGGTTTTTGTTGGTAGGGGCCAGGGGGGAAACACGTGTGTGTTTGTTTTTGCAGAATTTTTGATTTTGGCACCCGTAGGCATCTGCCATGCCCGGGTGGGGGATGGCGGCACTTGTTCTCCGGACACCGTGACTTGCGCGAAGAAAAATGCCGCCTATAGCAAAGACTACAATATTATAGTTAATTACTACATAAGTTTAGTTCACTCGAAAGCAGTGCTCAGCGACAGTCACCAGCGGCTTTTGCTATTTCTATTTTAAATTTGTATACTAGCTATAATACTATATATATTTTAAGCACCATGGCCGAATCACAAAACTTTGTGAAAGTTATGTTTCATCAAGAAAGGTTTTAATTGAAGAAGTTCGTAATAATCCTGTAATAATTCGTAATAATCCTAAACAAATTGTTTTCCTACTTAAATCCAAAAAAAAAACCTTCATTCGGACGACTTTGATATAAAATGTCAGCTTTTTTTTTTTCGGATTTAAGTAGGAAAACAATTTGTTTTCTTCTTTTTCCTCCTCCAATAAAAGGTGCACAATTTTATTGTTATTACTGATGTACGTTGTACGTATTGACCATATTGAATATACTAGTACAAACACCACACAGAATATTGAATAAATAGGTCTCTATTTTTTAAAATAAGTTGGATATGTGCCAGAAGACATAGATAAATTAAATAATATCATTAGACTATTAGAGTTAGGGATAAACTATCTGCAGTATTTTTAAGTATAAAGTTAAAAGTTTGTGATTCCAAATTCAACAAATGTAGTGGTCTTTAATTTTTTTTATATATTTTATTATTTCGTCACGAGTAATATGAGTTAGAGAAATTGAATCTTTTACATGACATTTAGAATTTAGATTATCCCAGTTTTCTTTCTTAAAATTATTTTTTAGTATATTATTTTTAATTTCATTACCTACATTTATAAATATTTATTAAATTCATTAGCAATATCTATACTATCTTTTAATATGCAATGATTATTTTTAATCTCATTTATAACTATATTTTTGCTTATTGGTTTACCTGCAATCTCATTGGTAAGTTGCCATATTTTTTTAGGGTTGTATTTATATTTTTTAAAAAGGGCTTTATAATGCATTTTTTTTTGCTTAATTATTATTAATTATTGGTAGAATACAAAATCGTATAGTAATACAAAGTAAAGTAAAATAATAAAAATTAATATTTTTCTATAAATTTTGTGTATTCTTGTCAAAAAAAAAAAAAAAAAGTCTTCCTAGTTTTCGTAAAATTGAGGGGGTCCGCGACCTTTAAATTATTGTCGAAGTGGTCAGTGGTGGTAAAAAGGTTGGGAACCACTGCTATACATATTACTTAGCAGAACGCCATGACAGAGCGACTTCCTCAGTTTTTATCTGTATAGTATACTAAATGAGTGGGATACAATTACAGACTTCTATACTACACTAGTACTCTGTACTATATCTACTACTCTGTACATATGAATATGTGGATTCAATTAGTTAACTTTTCAATAAAATATCTTTATCTGATTTAGACATTTCTGTTATCTACAGCTCAACACTGATCAGTGATTATAATATTAATGCATCTTTAGAAATATGTTATATTATTATTATTATAAAAATGAGCTGTACATCGGCCATCGATATAAAAACCGATTGCAGGAACATATGTAGTATGTATCATGTATGTACCTGTTAGCCAGTTGTAAATTGTAATTACCTATAAGGCATCCGCTGACAGCACTAGTCAGTAGTCACCACCGCTCACCTCAATGGCTCAATACCACATAGTACAATGATTGAATAATAATATATTGACAGGAAAGCTTAATAGTTTAGTTGGTAGGTAGGTACCTGTAGCAGTTAGCAATTTGGTGATTTATGCGCAGAGTGTGTATGTATTTCCCATGAGCAAACAATACATTCTGGTACCTTTGTGCCTTTGTATTTTATTATACATTATATTTACTGTATATTTTATTTGTATCCAATAGTTAATAATATTGTATTATAGGTAACTAGGTAAGTAAAATAAATTAAAACGAAAAAATTACTAGGTAGCCTGTTGTGCAAACCTGTTCTGAAATCAACTTGGACATTAAATGACTTTATCATGGTGAATGTTGATTCCTATATAGTATTATAAACTGTACTCTGTCTAACTAGAGAACATGCAGTTGTGCGCACCCCCCCCCCCTTTACAGGGCAGTCGAAACCGACATGGTACTATACGTATAAGCTGTCGCATGGGACTCGCAGAAAAACAGATTTTGGTCGTGCGCCGCATGCCATCTCGTGGGACTATTGAGAACTCAATTTTTAAATTTTATTCTACTTCTTTCTCTGATGCAAAAATTAGGGTACCTACTAGGTACTTGATACATATTAGTTTAAATTCTGATGTACATCGTACAACCATATCATTAATTTTAAACATTGTAAAATGTGTAGTAGTTATATGTACTTAGTTTCCAAAGTCCATGGTTTAAAACACAAAAATGGATATAAATGTATAGTATATTCTATTATACATTCATTACTATTAAGTATTTCATAGGATAATATTTTACTAATGTTGTAAAAAAACGTTCTATATTATTTAATTGTAGTTCCTTGTTTCTATTATTAGTACGCTACTATGCATAAATTAAAAAACATATTAAAAAAGGTGGGTAAAGTGGATGTCGCTCTGCTGTACAGTAGGTTACAAGTGGATCACTGTATAATGGATGCTTTTAAATTTGAATTCAATGATACAATATCATTGTATAAGAAAAACGATTCTGAGCGAAGACTGTATGTCAGTCTAGGTTTAAGACAAATTATATACATATCTATGGTATAAAAAAAAATTGACCTATAATAAATTCCAAATTAATCATATCACATATCACAATATCCATTAGGTACTTATAACCCGTTATACATCAACATCAATAACAAACCTGATACTATCATAGATATATAATAGTACACTTTAGAAGTTTCAAGTAGGTACCCACGAATAATATTATATAATCACAACAAAATAACTAGGTTTTTTAATATGTAATTTCGTCCAAATTTGAACATAAAATGACTATAAAAGTAAACTGTGATTGTATATTTTTAGATTTTTCGGTAAGAGAATTAACTACTTACGTGGAATCTTGTTTTAAATCTTCAATCCTTAACTATAAAAACTGAACATTTTATAATTTATTGATTACGATGATTAATAATTTTCGAGGTTTTGAAAAATTCTGTCAAAATTTGATGTTTAAATGCTTAAAAAAAAAAATTGTGCCTATGTATTTTAATATTTTTCAACTGATATTGTAACAATATATCAGGAGCCTTGTATTACATTTTTACACTTTTTGGCCCAACAGATAAAACTTTAATGATATTCATAGAAAAAAAAACTAAAAAAATTGAAAATGAAAATATCCGTAAACAGCTCAAAAAGAGTCAAAATATTTTCAAAATTGTATGGTGTATAGGAAATGCTAATATAAACATTCAGTGAAATTTTCATGTATATCTATAGTTATTCGTTTATGAATAACAACAAAATAAGGAAATCGCTACATGAGAAATCGAGTGAACATCCAATGTTGTAAAAATTTGAATTTCAAACGCTCATAAAATTTAATTTGACTGTCCGGTAGAGATTTTTTTATTGATAAAGGTAGACAAACTTTTGAGGAATCTTGTATTACATTTTCAAATCTTAGATTTAAAAAGAAAAATTTTTACGAATTCTTAACTCAAAACAATTTGCTAATTTTCGTGATTTTTCCATATTTTGTCAATTTTTGAACTTTAAATGCTTATAAAAAAAACTGTGACTAACGATTTTTAATATTTTTCATCTGCCTTTGAAACAATATACTAGGAGCCTTCTATTAAATTTTCAAGTTTTTTTAACCAACAAATAAAATTTTATTGATATTTCTAGAAAAAAAACTAAAAAAAAATGAAAAATGAAAATGTCCATAAACTGCTCAAAATAAATCAAAATATTTTTAAAATGTTATCGTGTATAGAAAATGCAAATATAAACAACCAGTGAAAATTTCATGTATCTACGGTCATTTGTTTTAAAGTTACACCAAAGACCAAATTCAATTTTCTGAAAAATCGATTTTGCGTAAAAATTCCTGTTTTTCCTTAATTTTTCTTTTGTTTTTCTTGGCGCTTTGAAAAGTACTGGGAATTTTAAATTTTGACCTCCCCAATGCACCAACGATATTCACTTTCCAATCGAACAAGATACTGAAGTCGAAAATCGAAGCATTATTTTGACTACTTATCGTGTACACAGACACAAAAAAAAAATAAAAAAAAATATAAAAAAAATATAAAAACACACATCATTGTAAAATCAATACATTCATCGTTTCACTCAGAATCTAAAATAAATAAATTTGTATACAAGTCATATTATCTACTTACAACAGGGCCTGTCCTAAATGTTGATCCTGGACACGCCTTTACGCATAACTACCGTCCAATGTCCGTTGATCAACTGGTTAGTCAATGCCTTAATTTTGTATAATTAGTTTAAGTAGGCTTATCTAGGTATTTAAAAAAATCAAAATTGTATACCTACTATATTTAAATACCGTGTTCTCGCTATCTTGGTAAAACACTATAGTGAAAACTCTCCATGTACGATGATCTATAATATGAACGACTACACGAGTATGTCATATATGTTCAATGGACCGTATACCAGTAACACGTTATTCGATATTTTTCCTCTACAAGGAAAATATATGAATCATAAATATGTTTTTGTTAATAAGTAACCATGACAGCGAAAACCTTGCAAAATTTAGCATCACAGTCAGAAAAAAAATCTTGTATTCAGCGCAAAACCATATTTATATTAAAACAATTGTGTAGGTACAATAATTGTGAGCGCCGCGCCTTGAATTGGTTTGGATGGATATATTATATAGATAGTTTTTGGGTAATTTATAGCTTAAAACTAACGATAACGGTTTTCAGTTTTACTGAACTAGAAAGTGTGACGACATTTCAAATTACGTCTATGATATAAGTTACTATGTTTTAGCTTGCAGGCAATTTAAATATATAATATAGGTACAATGGTACGTGTTTAAATCATTTTGTGATTTTGTGATTTTGTGATGTAGGTAGGTAGTAGGTACATGTAAATGATTAATAACACAATCAAGGATATAATATATAATATGTATTTAAATACAACTGTGTAAGCATAATAATTGTTATTTTTTTAAACCCTGCGATATACAATATCGAACAAACAAAGTTAAAATACAATAGCTTATATTTTAGCATTGTCAAAATACTACGGATTAAATGGTAAACTTGACTATATAGACTAAATACTATAATATAATAGTAGTGACAATATTGAAATCGTAATTCACAATATTTAATAATATATTATTTTTTTTAATGTAAGACGTGTTAATTAGTTTAAAGGTATATTCTATCATTATTATTAAGAGAGAATGAGGGATAGAGAGAGAGAGAGAGAGAGAGAGAGAGAGATAGAGAGAGAGAGAGAGAGAGCGAGATAGAGAGATATAGATAGATAGAGAGAGAGTGTGTTATGTAAGGTTAGAAAAACCAAATTCTAGGAGTTATAATGACAATAATATTTAGACTACTGGATTAACGCAAATATCCCTAAAACAGTAAAACTTAAGTGTCTAACTAAAATAACTAGGTATACAATTAATATAATCTAATAATTATGGTTAATAAGTGGTTAACAGTACTAATAATAATAATAATAATATAATACAAATAATACAACAATAAATAATGTTTTGGTGACAAAATTATTGGGTTTTCAATAATTCTAATACCATCGGATTGTTAGATGCTGCCATCAAGTAACTGTGATCTGTGAGTTTTCAAATTTTTATTTTCAATTCCCAAACACCACTAAGGCAGGTTGATCAGAATAGGACACAAAAAAAATTTGAAAAAAAAAACAAATTCACTCGAATCGTCATGATATGGTCGTGTGCGGAAAATGGATATGCTGGTATACGCGATGATATGCTATTTATTTATTATAATCGTCATCACTCAATTAGGTTCTGATTGGGATATGTTAGATTCTCAAATATGATTTTATTTTATTTTGTTGAAATCAAGATTAATAATAACAAAACTAAAAATAATAAAATAATAACTTCTCTTACATCTGTGGGAATATTGTTTTTTTTTTGTAATTAATTTAATGAGATCAAACAAAACAAATATGTATATAGGTATCTATTTATACATTTATAAAAAAAATTCTTACCCTTTTTGTGTTTCACAAAAATTTTATTATTATTATTTTTTTTTAGCACGCGCTTAATTTACTTTAAATAGGTTTATAAACGTTTATAAATATAAAATGCATATATTATCTTGTACATAAACATTTAAAAAAATCATGCACTTGCGTATTTTATCAATGGTTACTGTTCGGATGACAATTGTTTACGCCCAAAAATATTATCGACCGTAAACCGGTTTTTTTCATTAAATATTGCGAATTAAATATGTTTTTTAAATTTTCTATGTGGCTACAAAAAAATGTATGTAATATCTAAAATAAAAATTCATGATTGTCTCTAATGTTTATGATAATAAACGATATTATTATTATTGTTAAAATATTCTAAATTTTAAAAATTAGATTAAATGATTTAAATTTTTTAAATGTGTATTACGATTATTAGAAGTTTCATGACATTTGCTACAATGTTGTCCAAATCAATCCTGTATGAAACTCTTTTAAAATATAATATGTGCTGCATATCGTTTATCGAACTATGGTTCAAGATACCAACGTTTAATAATTTATGCATCCCTGACTATTTATTATATCACACTTTATTTTTTTTTTTTTAGTTTATTACAAAAAAAAAAATCATTAAGCTACAAGAATACTTTACAAAAAATATTTTCAATTAACTACATTTATATCATTTAAATAAAAAATTAAATAAAACAACTTGTATTGAAGATAAAAAATTGTGCGCGCCAAGAACAATATATTGACGATAAGTTTGTATTTATTTTCACTAACCTTTTATTTGCCCCCGGTGGCATACCCTTTCGCCTTTGTCCTTTGAGTTTTGACACAGTGTACAATTTACGGACTTCATATTGGTAAGACTTTGGTGTCTATAAACTTGTTTCAAAAAATAATATATCAAAAAGAAAATGTTTATATTTAACGTAATGCTATTATGCTAATGAATAGAGTGCATCTAAGAGAGATATTTAAATAGCGTTTATGTTTAAAGCTTCTAAACAAATTTGATTTATTGGAAATATTATATATTTATCCCTATACAACATATGTACTAACGCCAGTAAGGCCATTAATTCATATTTTCCATAAAATATATTATTTATTATTGCTACATCTTACAATCTTATATATATATATGTGTGTATGTAATATATATATAATTTTGGTATTTGGCACATATTTTCACATTTCAACCAGCAAAGATGGCTTGTTTTTTTTTTTGGCACTATATTAATTTGTTTTGCCGATCATTTTAATTAAAAAATTTAGACAAGCTACGAATAAAACATTATTTTATTTTAAGATTATTGAGGATTTTGTTCACCAATAATATGTAGGAGTTTAAAAGTAGACCAGAAATCAATGTTTCGAAGTTAACATAATTATATTATAGGAAACTATACAGGGTGGGACGGTATAACTAATATGGTATTCGAATAACACTAATGTTATTCGGGACTGAGATTGAACGACAAAAAAACCATTCCTCAAATAACCCAAATTAGGTACCTGTATGTACACCATATTAATAAATGTATACTTAGTTGGACTTAGCTATATAGTTGTCTTTATAATTGGATACGTTCTAAACTATTATCCGACTCACCCTGTATACGATTACTATAGAATATTATATTTGTATTTTGTATACATTTATATTAACCTATTTTATTGGAGGTATTGCTTTATCTGACAGCAAATGCAAAAATGCATTTTGACAGCAAAAATAAAAATTACTGATTCTATTGACACACAAGAGCAGTATTTAAATATTAGTGCCTATTAATATTGTACCTTATCTAATACTCAATTGTGTGAAATAATTTGGTACGATTTCCAATTAGCAACAATATTATGTGTATACAGAAAAAAATAACATCTTAGAAACTAACCAATAGAACACTAAATAAATAATACAATTCAAAGAATAAACACGAACAGTTATAAGTTATAACACTAAGGCGCATACCTACTTAACTTAACTAATAATAATTATTATAAATTAACATAAGAAACATTAACGCTAATATAAGTTAAAATAAAAATAAAATGAAACATTGAATACTATAGTTAAATAAATAATAACCATAATAATAATAATAATACAAAAGATTAATTATTATAAGTTCATAACCTATTAAAATAGGAAAATCCAAAAATTGTTATCATCATCATCATTATTGGATAAATGAAATAATTTATATAATACCTTATTTTTGATGTTCATTATCGTTTTACTTTTCCAATGCCCAAGTGTTGTATAGCAGATCTTAAAAATAATTAATTTAACATAAGTTCAATATTTTTTATCAAGTACTTGTAATTATGGAATAAACATTTTATATGAGTACCTAATAAATACAGACTATATAGGTCCCTACACCCTACCTAATATTATATGATATTAATTGGCTGCAACACAATTGCGTACTTTTTCATTTTTTTGAATCGACTTAACCCACCACGATTTCAAACCTAATAATATATGTATAGGCGTATAGGTATACTAAATATAATTTTTGTAACTCCTGCACCGAAAGTTTAGTTTTAGATAATGGTTGAAACGTTGGAAAGCTACATTTTTCCAGTGGGCTGTAATGTGGGAATCCCCAAAGGTGCTTGGCGAGCATATCACATGTATCCTCTGCACAGCTAAACATTGGGTGTTGCATATATCCCTGCAAGGTCTTAGTCCTTAGAAGATAGTCCAAGTCTAGTCTTAGCCTTCTACGACCGTGGATCTCCCTGCATAGTTATTCGTGATTACATTTTTGTATTCTTTTTTTATTTTAGTATAATTGTTATTATTTATACTGAAACCTATACCATGGTCCTTATAAAACATAAATTTTTTGTTACATCTTATGTTCGTATTATACAATTCATGCATGTCGCTTAAAATAAATGAAACCAAAATATTGTTTTTGTAGAACATGTTTAACTACATATGTTAAAACAAACGAAATTGCATAAAAAATGATATAAGCAGAAAAGTTCAGTTCAACCTTATTGTGATTAGCCGGGTCAAAAACAGAAAAGTGCACAATCGTGCTGCAACACGTTTGAGCAATGACCACTGTCCACTATAGACTATAATAAATATATATATACCTAGGTAGGTATTTTTATGTATGTAAAGTAGGTAAGTATGTAGATTTTTCATGTAAGTAGGAAGTTATATACTCAGATTTTTAAAAAGTGCAATATTGCTATAGAAAAATCGTTTCCAAGTGTAGAAATGATTGCGTTCCAATTGCATTTGAGTCAAATCTGGTATTGTAAAATACAGTTTTTTTTTTTATTGGACAAAAATTTTATTTACAATCTATAATTACATATTTACATGTATTACAATAAGTAAATGTGATGAGGATGATTAGCGGGAGGGGAAGTCACCCAATGGTGGCACCCCGTGGAAATCGATTTAAGGAGAGAGTATTTCCCTACACCAGTTCCTTTTCAGGCGCCTGGGTGGATTACCTGGGATTTGTTTCGACGATAGTTGAGTGATTATAGGATTTGAGTGAGTGCTGTATGTTTTGTGTGTTTTTTTTGTAGGTGATCATAGCAAGATTATTTAAGGTTGGAATGTAGATGTCTTAATGAAGTGATTCATTGGTTATATACTAGGGGGCACCTGATAATAATCGAAGACATATAGACTGGAATGCCTGAATTGTTTTGGTATTTGACGGTTTGGCAGAACCCAAAAGTTGAATGCCATAGTACCACATTGGTCTTAGAAGAGCCGTATAGATTGTTCTTTTGGTTTTTAATGAGAGCTTTGAGCGAAGTAATGGTCTAAGAAGGTGAAGTCTCGAATTGAAAAAATACAGTTAAATAATAATTTAATGAATAAGACTATGGCTAAAATATTTTTTCGGCCCAGCTTTCTTCCCACCTGAGAACTTTAATGATAGTTATACAATATATTGATCTCATTTATATAACTCCTACACATAACACTATACGTTTAATAACTATATTTTAGAAAACTATAATAATAATTAATGAAGAATAAAAATGTCAGTAAATATTTTGGTGAAAGAACCAATAAAGAACGATACAGGACAAACAACAAATCTGAATCATTTCATAAACATTATAATGCACAAATTTATGATTAACATTTAACACCCAAACATACGTGTACACCCCGTAGTTAACGTTTTGGTTAACTTTCAGAAAGTAACTGCATTAAAAATAAACTGTGTAAAAAAAATAATTAAATAAAATTAGAAAAGAGTCTCTACAATAACACATAATAATAACAATAATAATAATAATAATAATAATAATAATAACTGATAACTGGAATGCTAATGAAAAACTGAAAAAGGAGACATTAAATAAATTTAATTTGTAAAAAATAATTGGAATTCGATATCAATAATATGAAAAAATTAATTTTATTTCGCATTTTTATCACATTCATTATAATAAATATTATTATTAAAGTATCATATTATATTTATTCCATTTATGACTCATATATCAATATATGCTTAATAACAAAAGGTATAAACTTGTTTAATTTTAAGCCAAAATGTGATATATTTTTGGGGGTATTGAGTATGGAACCTCTTATAAATACTTATTGTTTCTTTTTGAAGAGTTTTTTTAGATGCAGAGCAGTATAAAACCTGTGATAAGATATATATGGCGGGGAATATTCGTATTAAACAAATTTGATGGATTAGTACTCAAAATTATTATCATTTATGTATGAAAATAATTAAAAGCTACTTAAATAAAAATCATAATATTATTAATTAAAAAAGTTTATATGAATCAAATTATATAGTTGTCATTAAAGGTTTTCTTAAAAGCTAATATATTTTGTGGTATTGGTAACTCCAAATAATGTCTTTAAATTGCATAATCAGAGTGCCGTCTAACTGATTATAAAATGGAAAATTAATTAGGTACCTTTAATATTGATTTCATAATTAATTTTTATATATTAATTTTTGTTTGCATGCGTAAATATAATACAATTTTATAAAATTAGAAAACAATATTATTTATTTTTATTGACTATAATTTATTAAGGTTGGGATAAAATTTGAAAAAACAATTATGTACTATGGTGAAGAAAATACATGCACTGACTTTTACTGTCAAACATGAGACACTATAAGACAGAATTTTTGGTTGTGTATCGCTTTGATTTTCATAAACCATTTGCTTACCTCTTTTGTAAATTGATTTAATGAATCGGTGACTTGACAATGTGATTAGGTGATACGTAATGATAACCGGGCAAGGCTAGACCAGCAGTCTCCATGGATATTCTGATAACAAATAAATAATAAATAAATTCTACATGAGATCGGTGATCAACAGAAACGTCGAATCATTTAGTATAAGATATAATATAAGTATTATGTACAATATCTTGATAAAATGTCTAGTTTACTGACCTTGATATGCGTTCAAATACAAGTTTCAATTGGTTTCAGAATTAAACAATTTTTTTGCTGAACACACATGCTTAGTAATACACTAATCAACATAACGAATAAAAAAAAACAACTTAACTTTATTATAAAACCATTTATGTAATATTATAATAATATAGTCTCATGCATATACTTGTTGATTTAATTTAAAAGGGCTATTGTTTCATGCACATCAAATGGCTTATAGTGTAAAGTTGATAAATAATGACTCATAATAAGAAAAAAAAACCTGTAGGTAATTGTAAACTCATTCAAATTTATATTATCACGAATAATCTAAAATATATATTATATTACATGAACAACATAAATATTTACTTCTATCGTCTACAGAAGTATTAAACTATACAATTATAACACAACGTAATATTAATATTATTGTATGATATCGGAACAATATGAAGGCTTTAAATTATTTGAAATTAAATAATATACACATAATTATTATATTATATTTAATACAATTAATTACTTTAAGTGAGCATTTTATTCATATCACATAAATATTTTGATACAAAATAAATGATAAAAAATATACAATAAATTTGAATGGTTAAAAATTTGGTCTGAATATAGTTTTTACAAAATTAATACGGTTTAATGAACAGTTGAGTATAAGGCACATACCATTTTGAATATATAATAATAAATAACAAATTAAATTAAATAGGCATATAAAGGATTGATATTAATATTATGATTACCTCAATATAAACTTAATTAATTGAAAAATGACTAGTAAATATTATAATGTAGTAACGAATTCCAACCAACCCCCTCCCCCATGAACACTCCATTTCCACGAATACAATTAATGCACTGTAACATACACAAACAAAAAAAATAACAAACAATTTCTTAACATATCGTATAAATATGTATGATTGCCAAATTTGTAAGCTCTTTTTTGTAAAATAGTTAAGTAAAAAAAGTTGTTGACATTAATGATTAGTGTAATAATAATAACTCTATACTTTACACAGACAATTTTACAGCAAGCCTTTAAATACCGTAAAAATAAATTGTTAGGATAAATTCTCCAAAACCCTTCCCATTAGGTATTTACATCAATAGTCATGATATCTTTATAATATTATATTCCTATAATACGTAACTATTTGATACGCAAGTTATGAGGCATCTATACTCGGTTCAAAATAAAGACTTGTGGATTGAGTACAAAACAGACGCAGGAAACAATATGTTTTTTCCAGTTTTTAAAATATTTAAATAAGGGTTCCAGGGAGATTTAGTTTTCAATATTTAGAAAGGATTCCCGTTCCATAACCGATTATTCCAGTCCTTGATACGAAATCGACTAGAGTGTTTACACAAGGGTATAGACGTATGGTAAATACTGAATCGTACTACTATTATAGCAATACGAGAACCATAATAGAAACACGGGTGTTATAGGATTTTCGAGGTTACGTGATTGGCTGCCGTTGTCGTAATCATCTGGTACATTATTTTCAGGCAGACTCGATAGCTCATATCCTTTTTAAGTTCAGTGGTTCGAAGTGGGCATCGATCAGTCTGTAAAATTAGGACCACGCTATCGAATAGGTACAGTCTTTCGACGGTAGTCGTAGTTCACGAACAAAAAGTTACTATATATTGTTACGATATACTATATTTTAATATTTTATACTGTGTACTATAGTGTTATAATACATAATATGCCGAAAACTTTGGTCAGAAATAGGTTTGTTTGTATATTTTAATGGTATATTAGTATGGCGTGAACTTGATGCGGTCGGTTTTGTGTTTGGCGACGGCTGGCTGTGGGGATAGCAGTGCGGCTACCGCGGGGCCGTGGAAATGGTGCTGGACGGGTAATATGTCAGCAGCGGTGGTGTACTGCTGTTGGTGGTGCGTGTGGGTGGCTGGCAATGGGTTGGCGGTTTGGTGGGCGTTCGTGGCCGAGGTGGTGGTGGTGTTCGTGGTGTTGCATGTAACGAGCATGTGGTGAACAGGGAACGGGTACTGGTGCGGTGGCAATACTAGCTGTTGCTGTTGTTGCTGTTGATGCTGCTGCTGTTGTTGCTGCTGTTGCTGCTGCTGCTGCTGCTGCTGGTGATGTTGGTGGTGGTGAAGGAGGTGATGATGGTGGTGGTGTTGGATTTCCGATTGCAACATCGAGGCGCGCTGTATGTCCAAGCTATGGTCGAGGTCGAGGAATGGCGGTGGGGGGCAGTAATAAAAAATAAAAATAAAAACAATATCGGTAGAATAAAAAATAAAAATCGTTATACCATTATGATATAATATGTAAGTACATATAAGAAAAACAAAAACAAGAAAAATATATTAAGAATGGTATAAAATTATATAAATCAGGGGCTGGAACCGGTTACATAGATTTCAGTTCGTCAAAAAATTAATTTAATTAAATTCACTCTAGTATTGAAGCTAACAACACAAAAAAAGTTCTGCTAAACACTAATTTGCTATGTTGTAGGTTCGTTTGTAAGACGGATACAACCCATATGATATTGATAACATTTAATTTTCTTAATTTTCAAAAGATTTTGGTTTAGTTCCAGTCCCCGTTTGAAGTATTTTAGTGTAGTGTTGTATTTCAAAGACGTACAACCAGTGGTTCAGCCAGGATACGATTTGGAGAAGGATTTTAATTTTACAGACCTTGGAGGGAGTACCTATTCTAAAATATATTCTATATATATTTTTGTTTTATGCAATTTAATACAAATTAACTACTACAGATTCTTGAAGAAGCACTACCAATTTCAATTAGATTTTAATTGTCTTTAATCTATAAACACTTAAGTATACATTTCCATTCTATCTATTATATTCTTGATAATAATCTACAATATACGCCAAGCACACATTTTCTTTTTAGAGTAGGTAGGCAATAAATAGTATCATTAAACTTTTGCAGAACATAATTTTTACATAAATCACAAATAGGTATGTATACTATTTGAACCTAGTTAATTTTATATCAATTGCATAATAATCTGGACTAAAATATTAAATAATCATCAATGGTATATAGCAGTGGTTTTCAAACTGGAGGCCGCAAGCATTCACTAAGTGTGCCACGGTCTTTCGGAAAGTTGAACGTCCATGAATAAAATTGTAAAATATAATTAATAAAAAAATCTTGGACCATAAAGCACACATTTCTAATTAAATGTACTTATATAATTATAATTCAAAACAATTTTGTTCATCTAATTATTTAGTGCAAAACAAAAGTCACTGTGCCGTGAACATTTTTTGTGAAGCACGGTGTGCCGTGTTTAATAAAAGTTTGAAAACCACTGGTGTAAAGTATAAGAATTAAATTTTATAGTAATAGACCCAGCCTTGACAACTGACCTTAAAAAAAAAATAGTCTTGATATAATAACCAGTAGGTAGATTTTTCTAGGTTCTGGCTGCACCACTGATATATGACTAATACTGTATTCGATTTCGATTTTGGTTCGTTTTTCTAAACACAACTCAGACACTACATACATCAAGGTGTACTACTGTATATAATAATGATTTTTCTAAACTTCATCGGATTCCCTTTATTGATTTTGAAAATTAGGTATTTTGGTAACTTCAGAAAACCATGGTGAAGTCAGTATTTTTATGGTCGGATTTAGTTTCAAATTTATAGAGATTTTACATTTTTAGTTTTAACTGTACCGCCTAAATAGTTATTTTCGTAATTTCAAAACACTATATTGTGGCACAGTGCAGGATAGCGTGTATTATTGTAGTATATTGTACACTATAAAGTATATAACTTTTACTAAATTGTCCGAGCCAGACTGCCAGAGACCTCGCTGGGTCTATAAGTGCAGTTGAAAATTGGGTTTTACCATTTGATCTTAAGTGGGTTTTACATGGCAAATTAAAGGATGTTTTCATCTAAACCACCTAAACGAGAGTAGTAAAGGAACGAATCCGCGGTATATATGTCAACGTTAAAAAAAATTAATCTGAGACCTTCCAGGGTGATTTTGTATAAAATATCGAGGGATGTTTCAGTTTTAACCATCCCAGAGAGAGAAGCGTTCGAGTAATCTCGCCAGATCTATACATAGGATGTGAAAAAATTATACTTTTACACTGTTACAGTGTTATTACCACCTGTAGTGTTTGAAGTATGAGAAATATTTCACTAAGTTGTGAAATATTTCACAAAAACGTGAAACATTGAAATTTTTTTAACACAAATAAAAACACAATTTATTTATTTTTTTAACACAATGTTCAGTATTCTAAATTCTAATGTCTTAATTCAGTAAGTATACAATATACATGTATAATATTGTATACCTACTTGTATCATTTAAACATTAAAATATTTAAAAATTTTGAATACCTATTCAAATGTATAATACCAAAGGTTAGGTATACATACAGGTACCATATAATGATGAAGGTAATTTATGACAATTATATGTAAATATAAAACTTATTTAAAAATAAAACAAAATATATTAAAATACTGAAATATTTCACATATTTTGAAATATTTCATGAAATATTTCACGAAATATTTCATTTTTTTAAATTTCATGAAATTTTCAAACACTAACCACCTGTGGTGGTTTTGTAATAAATTCGAGGGGGGTTTTCGATTTAAACTGTCTAAGCAAGCGTAGCAAGTAAGTAACCCCGCTGTTTCTATAAGTACTGTTAAAATTGGTCTTCATACAATGGTATACCTGTGGCGGTTTTGCAAAACTAATCCAAAGTTGTTGACTTAAACCATCCAATGTCAGTAAAAATAAGTTGAAAAATCGAAGAAAAAACTACTAAGGTATTCGTATACTAAGTTTTCCATTGAACTGCTATGATAGCTATGATATAGCTATTTATTAATTGTGGAATTCGCTATTTAAGCAGTACCGTAAAAAAGATATGTCCGAATGCCAAATTCTAACTTCACCATAATTTTAAGCATATCAAAATACCTAGCCTACATCAAAAAAAGTTTAGGGGTATCCGGTAAAGTAAAAATATTTCAATATACAGATATATCTATTATACCTACTCTACAATCGGATATTAATGAAAACCAACTTTATAATGATTTATAATGTGCTTAGGACTTTGATACTATAAAATAATTTTTAAGAATGATATTCTATGTAGTTAAATACACGGGCATACATTTATAATTTAGGCCATAGAGCCAAATTTTTATTTGGTCCCCATATTGCATAATAGATTCCTGTTGGGGTAGCTGCAGAAATTTACGATGAATACATTTTTGTTAAGACTTTATTACTTATGCAATCGTAGTGATCTCAGTACCTAATAACTAATAAGTTATAACGATTGGGTGCCATTTCGAGCCAAAATCGTACAATACCCTTCTCTACCAATAACAGCTTGACTTCTTTACACCAAATCAAAATTTTTCTTAAGTAGGTACTGTAATTAGTAAATTATAAGTTTTTATGTAATTTGTAACACCTTAATTTATATTTTAAAATTATTTTGTATTAAAAATAAATAGATTTAATTCTTAAATCTTAAATACCTATGTATTATACATTTTGATAATTTATAATATTAAATGTATGTATGCATGTGATTCATTTTGCTTTTAAGTTGTTTACCTATATCATATTAACTAGCTCGGTATATATTGAATGTCTTGGGACGGCATACAACTGGATAATTCGGGATGGGATATGTATTGTATGTTAAAAAATAACTATATTATGCATGAAAAGGAAATGTATGTAAAAACTATGTATTTATATGTATCATATAAAATATTAATAAAATAATTATTTGTAGATTTAGGTTATTAATTTATTTCGAATAATATTTTTTTATCATTTTAATTCTAAATTTCGCATTCATTAAAATGTTACACGAATTCAATCAACTGCTATTATACATTTATACATCTAATATATATTCACCGCATTGCGAAGTTGCGTTAGGTACAGTGGAATTTAATCACAGCGACGATGCCTCAAACGGATTAATGGCTTACATGATTCAATTAACAAGCTGCATAAAATTTCGACCGCAAATAGCCACGCAGTAACAGTGCAGCCAATTCTAATTGAACGCCTACCAGCTTTAAAGCCGGGCTCTGTATTCCACATCTATATATTCTGGGTCAGCTGAAAACTGCTGATATTTAACAACTTTATAATTCTTGACAGCTTTCAAGTGCACGCTACTGTAGATTAATGCAAGCCCCTATTGTCCATTTTGACCCAGAATCGCTACCGAAAAAAAAGCCGAACGAGAACGCAAAAGCGAAAGTGTGTCCTTGCCAAAAGGTATGGCAAACGAGTAGTAGTTGTATTCATGCTGTAATTTAAACACTAGGTACTCACCTCATATTGATTAAGTACTGAGCTAAAGCCACTGAGTCAGGATTTCCAGTTATCGTTATGGTCCTATCCGTGCTTGCACTTCCTTCACGGTCTTCACAATTTGAGATCCGTATCATTGCTCCACTTATTTGCCTGGAATTATAAAATCAACTATGATTATTACTTAAGTAACATTTTTTTTTTTATTATTATTATTTGTTATTATGTATACACAATCTGTATCAGCAAGCACAATAAGAGTATGAGCTATAAAGTAAAAGAAAACATGAATAATTTGATTAAATAACCATTGATGACACTTTCGAAGTCACAAAATTGAAAATAACAACCAACAAAACTAAACACGCACCTAATTTCAGCGATTTTAGTTCCTCCCTTGCCAATGATACAGCCAATTAAGTCATTTGGTACAGTCATTTCATGTGTTTGTTGACCGCCTCCAGATCTATTGTTAATATTGGCTCCAGAACCATTAGATCTCAACTGGCTGCCAGCTAATGCCGCCAATGCTTTAAAAGTATGTGTTTTATAAACTATAATTTTATCAAATAGTATAGTAAATCAAACCATTAACTTACCTGCTGGATTAAATGAATTCGCAGGTCCTCCCAAACTTCCAAGTCCAAGTGCCGCAAGACCAGCTAACGGATTTCCAGTCAATTTTCCCAACTAAAATACATTAATTAACTCGGTTGTAAATTTTTATTCTATTATACGTATATTTGAAATAAAAATGTATACTTGTGATGGTCCGAATGCGTTTTTAAGCAGAGGATAGTCCAGTGGATCAATTAAGCCTAGACTTGCTGCTGCACCAGGCGATGGAGGAACCATAAGCATTGGAGCATTATATGGGCCACCACCTACCATCATGGTGCCTACATCACAACCACCTGCGGATCCTGCACTTGCTAGAGTAAATGCTTGTCCTCCAGCCAATATAACTGGTGCACCCATCTGAGGTTTAGCACGATAAGGTATTGTTACTCCTTTAGGAGGTGACTGAAATAGAATTTCTCATTGGTTATTTAAACTCTTAAATAAATTATAATTACATAATATTCAAAATAACTAAAAAGTTTTAGTTGTTTTAATAATACACATTTTTTTCCTATCAACTATATTGGTTTTGTACTTTAAAATTGATGATCATATAAACAATATCTACCATGATATGTTACGATTTATTATAATACTAATACTCATCGACCATTGTGTATAAAACTAAATATAGAATTGTTTTAGTAGTTATAGAATTTATTAGTATACTTACTTCCACCATAACTGCACAAATGTGAAATATACACTGCGTTATTGAGTCCCTCGTACCAGTTAATGTTACTGCTCTTTCTGTAGATTGAGGAAGCACATCAGAAGCCACTTGTATCTGTGCTCCGGTAGCTTCTCTAATTTCTTTGATTTTATTACCACCCTTCCCAATTAAAGATCCACACTGTGATGCTGGAACAATCAACCGAAGGGTCATACCACATTTTCCGATCGCTGTTGCTCCAGTTTTTCCATTTTGCATTTCAATAAACTATAGTAAAAAATGTATTTTTATTGATTTTATGAAATTTTAAACTTATTATAATAGGTTTAATATTTGCAACTTTAAAAATAATGGTTTATATTTCAATTTGAGGAACTAATTTATTTTGGAGATAGTATGTTAAGTGTCCTTATTATATACAACAATTTAATTTTAAAGAAAAACTAGACCTACCCATTTTGATATAAATAATTGAATTCAAATAATTATTTTGATTAACTAATGAAACCAAAATAAATAAAGATAGAAACATTTAATAATAATAATATAACTAAAATATGAAATAAACCCTTTTTAATAATTAAATAACTTAACTTTTATTTTATTACAACCTAATTTTACATTATCTTTAATATTTATAACATTAATGAATACCTAATGATTAATATCAAAATGTAGAATGTATGGCTAATGATCATATTATATCAAACATATGCCTTTTAACACAAGTAAATATATCCAAGCAAGCATTAAGTACGCCGAAAAACTTACCTCTTCAACTTTTGTGCATATTAAAGAAAATGCTTTGTAAATGGCTTCAGTAGATCCTGATATGGTCACTATTCTTTCAGGACAAGAGCCATCAGATATATTTATTTTGGCACCAGACTGTGAAAAAATTAAATGTAAGTACCTACTCAATTAAGAGTTGTTAAATTAACTATTAAACTAATTTTAAAATGCTAGGTACTAGGTAAACATTTTACAAACATATTATTAACTTAAAATTAATAACCCACATTAAAAAAAATATATGTAATACAATAAATTGTTGACCAAAACAATTAATAATAACGACTTTAATATTATATTAAATATATAGGAATCTGGTGTCAGTGGCGTTCTTAGAAAACCTCTCTCCTATGAGTACGCCCATGTCTGGTATAACGATAGATACCAAAAATTGGCCCATCAGACAATTATACTTCTTACTCGTCACGGTACAAGCTTATATTGTATAAGTGTATAACTGTATAAATACTATAAATATAATCATGGTTTATTAGGTTAGATAATAACTTAAGAATATTATGGGCAGAGTACGGCTTAAGCAAAATTCATAGTATTATAATATAATTTTATTATATTATACAATTAAATAATGAATTATTCATTTTAAGAACGACATACATTTTAGCTGTGTTTTCTTAATTATAACTATTTTAAAACAAGTTTCATTGTACTTGCGCTTACTTTAAATGTATTGTTTATAACTATGATTAATCTTCAAGTGTGTATCTAAATAACTCGTTAAGATTCATCAGTCGAAAAATGTCAAGTTCGATCAACATAAAAGAAATTTATGCTTCTGTCTAAGGATAAAACTGTCAGAAATGTTTCTCGCACAATGTATAATTTCACTATTCTCCCAGACCTTTTTGGACTCAATCCTACCCCATTTCTAAATCACCCCGTGATTAATATCCTCCATGATGGTCCGTATTAATCTGACGCGCGGGTAAGAATATTGCTAGATAAATTGTATACATACCTCTTCTCTGAACCGTTTGACAATCTCTCCTTTTTTCCCTATTATACTACCAACTTCCTGTAAAAAAAAAAATGTATTACAATTTAAAAAGCATATAAGTATAATTTCTTATGTTTAAATATTTTTAGTAGGTTAACATATGAGTATGTAACATAACTTCACATTCCAATCTCCAAATAAGAAACATCAATTGGATTATAAGTTATAACAATCATCGATAGTTGAAGTAAACTGGAGTTTGATGCCAACGTGGTAACTTTGACAATATAAATGATCAGTTATATTTTTTTTAAACTGTATCCTTATGAGTTATGACAAAGCATAATATAAATATTTGATAAAAGTATATATATGTATATAAACATAAATGGGTTTATTATAGTAAGAATAATACATATAAGACTAGAGAGGTAGAAAGAGAGAGAGAGTGAGATAGAGAGTAAATAACAGAAAGACAGGCCATCCAAAGAGTTCTATCACCTAGCTAACACCTTATTAACAGAAGTTATTAATTATTTATGTACATTCTTCTCAATATTTTTTTCATAAAATCAAATTTAATATAAATTGAACATAACTACTCAATGACGACGTATGTATTCATGACCTACTCAAAACCTAAAATACAGCTGAACAACTATTCCCAGGTTTTGTGATTATTTATTTTATTTTATATAGTATATATCGATGAAACGTTTCATACCAGTGGCGTATTTACGGGGGGGACCATGGGGTCCGGACCCCTCCCATTGACTCGTGTCTCGTACATGTTAAATGTTGTGCAGTTTTTACATGATTAAAAAACAAACTTTATCATACGATTTTACGGATTGTATAAAAATTTTCGAAGCTATAGTTAAATCAACATTTTCAATAAATATCGTGATTATTTTTATCAGTTGGGTACCGAAAATGGTTGAAAAATACCAAATTCATTTTTTAATTCAAATATTTTATAGTTTTGTACATTGCCAGTATCTACAACCACTCCAAAGAGATCTTTTTCAAACTTTTTAAGGTTGAAAAGCTATCTAAGATCAACTATGAATGAAGTAGGTTCCTAATGTAATTAAGGAAATATTTGTATAAAAGTTATAACATATAACTATATATTCGATTCTGAGGGATCTATTGGATCTACAATGGTGTTTATTTTTTTTCCTGTATACAAAATTTCTTCCTGAAGGAGTGCTTCGATTTCAACATGTATAGACATATAGTAACTTATCTTTTAGAAAATTGGATCAAGATAGTACTTTAGAGAGGTCATTTTTCGATTTTCTCAATAGTTATTTAATGCCACTGTAAAAACCACCAAAAAATTACGAAAAACCGCTAAAATTTGGATTTTAATTTCTAACACTTTGTCTATCACCATAGAAAAAAATAAAAAATAAAAGTATTTCATTATTAATTCAACTTACAGGCTATAATAAATAATAACAATATAAAATATCCAGACTGACAAACCGTCTTCTCTCAGAATCGTTTTTCTTATAAAATGATATTATGATATTATATCATTGAGTTCAAGTTTAATACAATCCATTATACATTGACCCACTTGTAACCTACTGTACAGCAGCAGAGTGAACCCACTCACCCGCTCACCCGCTTTTTTTTAAATTTGTTTTGTACATATTATTATTTAATAATTAAAAACTCGACAATTTTATATCGTCTTATAAATATGGTATATTTTATTTAATAAAGAGTAAATGGGTGGTGTGGGGGCTTCGTCCCCCGTGGCTCTATGTTCTGAAAATTATCTGGACCCTCCCCATGACAAATTCCTAAATACGCCACTGTTTCATACTTGTATATGACTTAACAGTTAAATATCAGTTTCATTTACCATTATAAACGTGTAAGTTGTTTTTCTGAATCCCACATGTAAATACGTATATAGTGTAGTACTATATGTTTATATAATACTACCATAATACATATTAATATTATCTACTATATACAACTAGGTACATAATAATACTATGTTTATTGCATATAAATATGTACAAGATGTCAGAGGGGCAATTTAAGGCGTGTCAACCCATTGCCCATGGTTGTGTATAATATAATTAGTAATATTAGAATGGGTTGCTTGACAAGACGGCCGTAGAATGTTCTCATCATGCAATTTTATACTGCCTTTTTAGACACTCCCTAGTGGTCTAAACGTTATATTACAAAAAATTCCAAATTGTTGCATATCTATAAGGCTATAACGATTATATTAATATGATAATATAATTTCTAACTGAATTTATCGAATGAGTTGATAACAAAAATAATAATAGTAGATCGCACTAAAAGGAAGTAAATTTGTATAATAACATAACGTCAATAGGTATAAGTTTATTATTATTATAGCGTCACGTAAAAATTCCATCTAAAACCGGTGACTACACTCCAAAAATGTTATTCTTACATAATGCTATGTCATTGCAAAACAACAATTTTTATCTTTATCATTATTTAATTTTTTACTTTTTTGAAGGATAAAAACATACATTGTTCATTTCATATTCCGAAGCAGAATATTTTCGGAATAGGTACATCGATACATTAAAAACCAATTTTGAATGATTGGTTTATAATTAATAAGTTATACCTATATTTGTTTAAGTATTTAATTTAAAATGTTTGATGAGGGAAGTAGTAAACCAACATTATTCGATACCTTCTTACTTTTGTGACTTTTTTAACTTTTTGAAAAAATACGAGTAGACACTTAAATCAATCACCTTGTATATAACATTACCTATATATTTACCTAAATGTATACGTACATAATATAACACATACAAGTGTAATATGGTTTCACTTATGAAACTATTTAGAATAGTAATAATAACGCTAAATGGATTATTTATTACATTCTTTTTTAAGGCTTCAAGTCCACGAGGGGAACGTGAAATCGAAAATTACAATATTAATTATTACATTTTATATTCATTATTGAATTATTCTTTACCCAGATTACTTTTATACTACACATAATTGTTTAAAAATAATAAATAATATTATGTATAATTAAGACAAACTTAAAATATAATATTTACCTTTCCTTGCATTATTAGCCGAAGTGTAAGGCTGATATTGGAGTCATCTTTCGATTTGGCGTCCATTTGGTCCTTTCGTTTAAATCCCTGTAATCCTTGATTATTCGAGTTACTGTGGAAAATAAAATATTATTATAATATAATATTATCTGCGAGTGTTAATTAAACAATAATTGCTTTGTATAATATATATATTATCATATTATGTTATAAGTTATTCAAAATTGCACAGATACCTATTTTCTAACAGAATTAAAGGGTATTAAAAATTGTATCTCCAGAATATTAAACTATAAATAAACAGCTATTATATAATATACTATACAGTTTCCTTAATTAAGGAAACTATATGTAGATGATAACGTAAACGAGGAGTAGGTATAATTGGAAAAAAATAATGATGATTAAGAATTAATATACTCTCCAGACTCCAAGTAAAATTAAAACTAACTGTCATGCTGCTTTCATAAATATATATTAGGTGTAGTTTCACATAAAATATTTGTATAAAGTGAAAATTACATTTCAATGAAACGATACTTAAAAGTATAGGACCTTGATACACGAATTCAAGATAATATACATTTTAATAGCATTGACTATAATATAACTGTGCATCAGAAAGAGGTAAAAAACAAATTCTTTTCTGATCTTGTTTCAATAAAATAATTAATGAATACATCAATGCCAACTTATACATAAGGGATCTCGCAAAATCTACACGCGTCACAGGCGCGTGCTATTGGCGTTTAGTAGCATTTAAGTATTTTTCCGAAAACACACACATAATATATTATATGAGTTAGGTAGACTGGATCAAATTAATTGGTACTTTAAACCTACTTAAAATATTTATTTAAATATCACATCTACACTTTCACAACCTGAAACATAGACACCCGCACGCTCGCACACAGATTGACGATTGTTATAGGAAAATATAATCTAAAATATTATATTCTATAGTAGTTTTATATATATTTTGGTGTTTCCTATACCTACACATTTCACGAATCTGAGAGAATTAATAAAATTGAACATTGTTTCATGTTTGTTTGAAGTCCGAAAAACAATTGGAAACTATATACAATACTCGATGGGTTAATGATAAAGCGTGCTCTTTACTCTTTATAAATTGCCAATCAAATAAAATATACGAACACCTTGAAAAATGGTTCACACTAGACTGCAAGATTGATTAGACTTTGAGTGTATGATAAATTAAGTATATTGTATTTAATTTTTTTTTCCAAAAATTATCATTCGAAACATTATGTGATTTATCCAGCAAAAATCAACAGATAACTCGCTTATTTATTACCTTGAGTGTAAATAGGGGTCAGGGAGGGTTCACCTCGATATTGTTTTTTTGCTATAATTCAAAAAGCATAAACCGTGAACTTTAAATTTTCATTACAAATTCATTTGTGCAATTTATATACACAATTTTTAATACCTAATACTTAAAAATATAATACAACGATCGTCTTAAAATTGTCTTAAATTAATTTAATAATATCTATAGAATTATATACGTTTCAAGTTCAATTTTTGACGAAACCTATAGGTTATTTAAATTTAAACACATTTTTCTGATGAGTTTTCTTCTATCCATTTTAGTTATTTGTTTTTGTAATTCAAAAATTATTAACCGTAGAGATTTGAAACTTTTCGCCATTAGGTACGTACTACATCTGCCATTATTTTCTACGCACAATGGCATTTTTAAAATATTTTTTCTAATTGTAATTTGTTTATACCTACTTCGAATCTATTTACAATTTTACAATATCTACCTACCTACCTTAAGTTAATAGCAATAATATATAATAATATTATCATAATTAATAATATAATGAATAACAATAAGTTAATTCCAACCGAGTGATTATCTGCTAATGGAAAATAAATTACCTATAGGTAATAGTAGTATAAAATATATATTATAAAATATCCTTTCAAATAGATACTGACAACCCATCTCCATTCAGAATTGTTTTTCGTATACAGTCATTTATCATTGTTTAATATATAAATTACAGTGACTTACTCAATGGTGAGGTTCACTCGGAAGTCGAAATCTATTACTTATACAACATAACGAGTCATCTGGTTTTTTGTAACATTTAGATTTATTTGAACACACTCATAGGTACATCTATAATAATTTCAGGTTATATTTGCAGATCATATAACAGATTTTGATGGACGATAATTATTATTTTAAAAGTTATATACAATTTTGACATTTATAAAAGTGATTCAGGTGAAGAATCATAATAATAATTTATGTTAAAATGTCTATTCCAAAAACCGGTAAATATCTTATGTAGGTACTAGGTACCTACATAGTAGAAGCCCTGGTCATTGAGTAGTCACTGTAATGGATGTATTAAGTTTGAATTCAACGATGAATAATCTTACTTATGAAAAATCGATTTTGAATAAACAAGACCGTTAAATTAGACACCATTTTTAAGGATGCCTATAGGCCATATCTACTACCTATTCATTTTTTATATCATTAGTAATTTCTATCTTTGGTAGGTTAAACTAATTATTACTAAAAAATCGCGTATAAATCAATACTCAATGTTACTATACATTAATAAGTATATAATATAAGCATTAATATACGTATTACCTACCTAATGGTGGGAAATTTCAAATTTCTACTAACGGCAAATATAAAATGACTGAAATCATTATGAAAAGTAAATGATACTCCTTTATACCATAAAGCTATTGATGTTGCTACTGAATAGTATCGCAGCTTTCTAAAGTTGTAATTAAAACTATAATTTAAATGGGAATGGAAGGATCCAGATCATCTACAGCCAAATTCAATATCTGGAGACCACGTATTGTTTTCTTACAGTTTCTTCATTTAAAAATAATTGATACCGCAATAACCGTAGTTTTTAATGAATGAATAAATTGTTGGTTATCTTGGTTTCAATTATTTTTAAATGAAGAAATTGTAAGAAATCAGACGGGAAAGATAATTATATTTTCTTCTTTTCTACAGTAAAAATTGTCACTATTTGAATAAAGCTGGTAGACTTAAGTACCTATTGGGTTATGGACGGGCCCGTCATGATTCAAATCATGTCCAGAATTAATTAATCAAGTTTTTGTAGTTCACAGTTCCATTAAAAGAGAAAGTGATGATAAGATAGTCGTGCCTTTAGTATATGCATAAACTACAGGTCGAGATTAAGATTTATTATATGTTCAACTTTTTTTTACACTTTAGTAAATTTACTCAACAAAATTAGCTTAATTTCAATTTCAGCTCTGAAGATTATAACTGTCAATGTATTTAAGCGAAGTGTTTCCATTTGCTATCATTCTCCTTTTATATTTCATCTTCAACAATCAATTTGGTGGATAGTTCAGGAGAAATGGTCTTGTAACTAACTATATAAGTAATATAGAAATTAATTCAATGAAAAAATAGCTGCTTCAGTTTTTTTTATAACTGATCGAATAATCAACAGAAGCGCGTGGGATGAATTGAAAAAACAATTTTTTTGATAGAAAAAAATTAAAATATTAAATTATTTTACAAAGTACAACAACTAAGAAATATCGAAAAAAGATAAATATTATTTTATTATTGTTAGAAGTTAACATTTTGAGTTTGGTTGAAATTTCAGGAAATAATTATTTCTATAATAATAATAAATTATTTTTATTTTAAAAGAAATAAATCCAAGGAATTCACTCTGCCAAGGCCTGCAGGGCGCAGAAGTCAGAATAAAATATACCTATGTAATTATTAAGAATACACATCTTATTTAGAATATCCAAAAAATAGTTACTTATACATATTACAATTTACAAGTGTTTACAAAATAATATCACGTTATTATAATATTATGCCTGACTGCCATAGTGATACTAATAAGAGCTGTTAGTAGCCGATAATGTCTTCTTTTATTTAAAGTTTATACTGCTGCTATACCACCACCTCAGCACCCACGTCAACATAGTAGTTTTGAAAATTAATTTATAATATTATTAAATATTTGGTGCATATTAAAGTTGAAAATAGGATTATAAATTTCTTATTTAAAGACTTCCGTCAATATATTAATATTTATGGGTATAAATAGGTAGATACTCGCATTTAAATATTTAGTAATTTTATATAAATTCATGAAAGGAAGCACTTATAGAAATTCAACGTTGATTTGTTTTTTATTATAATTAAACAAAATTAAATTAATTTACTTAACTCTAATTTTTATAAAATTTGTAAGCTTATAAGTTCTAACCTAAGTTTTAGTACAAAATAAGTATTTGTAAGAACATACATAATGTACCTAAATAATATCAATGTACAAGAAGTTCACCATTTGTTGATATTTACTTTTTATCTATCAAATTTGAATATAAATAATGTAGGTACCTAATAACATTTAGTTTATTGGACACATTTAAAAAAACATTAAATACAAATTATATACCTTTGGAGTTAAGTAAAAAGAAAAAATATTAGTCTAAATTATCTTCACACTAAGTTTCTACCTATTTTATTTTATTTATATATTTATTTATTTTATACCTGCGGCTATGTTTAATAAGCAAAGGTCAGATATTTATCAGTAGAGTAATATGGACAACTGGCTAGACAGTGATATAATATTTTAATATTTAAGCCTTGATAAAAGCCTTTTATTAAACATAAATGATAAATTCAATCTTTTCAAATCAAAATTCAATCAATTTTTATTTACTAAAAAATATTTTAGCATATTGATAATGTAAATTTATTTCTTAAATAAAATGTTAAGTATTTCTTATTTAATTTAATTATATTAATGGTTAGTAAGAAAAATATCAATCATTTAAAGTAGACTTCAATAAAACTTAATATACAACGCTTTTTTTTAAAAATGTTTTATTATTTTCAATATGTATGGATTTTTATGTAATTTGTTATTTAGTTTTATAAAATAGTAAATGTTTGTATATTTGAGTACAAAATTAGCTGAAGTGTATTGTTGTCAAAGAGACGACTACTTATGACCTATCTAACTTGAAGACAAATATTTCCAAAAACTTAAACAAATAACAATCGTATACTTTGTTTATAGAAAATTTAACAAATCTATAAGATTACAACTTTTTTGTTACCATATATTATTTTATTAAAAACAGTTATTGACCATTATGTAAATGTATGTTAATAATAATATAAATGTGGTTAATTATTTTCCTCTTAATATTATTACTATTACTTTTTTAAAAATAAAATAATTTATATTTAAATCTTTCATATGTACGTATGTGTGTGGTTGTGGGGTTAAAAAAAATGTGTAAGGGCGAAAACATGTTAAATTGCCAGGAGTGCTGCAGATGAACCTTCGTACGACTCTAGCTGTACAGCGTACGTTTAGTGTATATCTGTAATCTCTATACTGGTGGTTGATCATTGTAATGGATGTTAAATTATAATAGTTCAATGATGTAAATCATTACATGCGAAAAAAGATTAAAATATTAGTTTGAATATTGTTTTATTGTGTATAATAAATTATTATGCCTGTAGTAATGAAAAAATGTTTTTAATATTACATCCTAATATAGCTAAAATTGTTATAATTTTACAATTGAATATCAAATGTTATCACTCATCATCATTTAAACTATAAGCACTTATAAAAATTATACTGTGGCCTCACAGACAATTTTTTTTTCATGACTCAGCCGCAGTAAGATTATAGATGTATATTATCTTGTTTCTAGAAGAAACCTGGAACAATGTATTATATTTCCATGTATTACCTATACCTACGTATTAAAATAAATATTTTTAGAATTTTCAACAATAAATTTATTTGCATATTTACGTGAAAATTTCATCAAAAATTTAAATTTAAAAGCTGATATAGGTAAAACGCACTGTGTTTATATAATTTTATATTTTTAATTTCTGCAAGAATAACTAATTAGGAACCTTGTATTAAATGTTCATGATTTTTACTGAAAAAAAATAATACTATCAACATAAACCGAAAAAACTTATGAATTTAAAATGTTTATTAATAGCTCAAAATACTTTGAAAGATATATGATTTGTAGAATATGCCGATATATATATTTGATGAAAATTGCTGTTGTCTTTGGTTATTCAATTTTGAATGACTGTAAATACACAAAATCAATTTCTGTCGAAAACTATAGTGTTAAGTAAATATTGACGATTATCAGCTATAATCTTTCCGACTGAAAGTTCTTAACATTTTTGACTTCAGATTTAAGTATAAACTAATAATTCTAATGTGCCATCAGAAACCTCAATCAATATTAGTAATTGCACAATTTTTCTGGCATAAAAATTTTATAGATAATAATAAAAATACATTAAGCATTGGATAGTTCAATCAATGCTCAGAGTTAACATTATTTTTCCTCTATCAATTTTAGTTATTTTGTTGTTATTTAATAAAATATTATTAAAATAATAATGTTTGAGCATAGAAACTTTTGGCCATTTTGTATATTATTATATCCTTTGCAAAATGTTTAGAATAACTTTTATCGATTTATAGATACCTATCATTATTCTATTATCGTTGTTTTAAGGTATGTTGATTGTTGGTATTGATTTATTAGATAATTAAAGTAATAAATACCTAGTAATTAGTATATAATAATACAATATTATAATAACTATTATAGTATATACTATATATTGTTAGGACATAAGATTTCAAAAATTAGTTCATGTACAAATACGTTATGTTACTATTAGAAAATTGAATTACATTAATAGTAATGTAATTAAATTATAAAATGTATACCTATATAATTTCAAATTTGAAGAAAAAAACACTCAGTTTCATCTTAAACGTTTTACATTGGAATGATTTTTCAATTTTCATCAAATTCAAAATTAACACATATATTATATACAGCGATTTAGTCAATTACAATGTAGGTACTTGAAAGTTGAAACAGACTATACAACAGAGCTACTTCCTCTGATTCGATATTATTAGACGTATTGCCGAGGTTGTAAGTATGTAACAGGTATATGATTAAACTAAAGTAAACAAAAAATAGTTAGTTCTTAGGTAATTATGCGTTATGTACAATCGTATAGAAAGTGTTTGTATTAAGATAGATTGTATCTATTATTTATTTTATACACTCGTGATTGAAATTGAAATTATAACTTGATACTAAATTATAAAAAACGATTTTATAGATCTTCGTTTTTTATATAACTCACTATATTACACCGAGAAAACTGTACCTACTTGAACGATCAACGCATTGAATAATGTTATATGAGATAGCTTTTTTAAAAATATAGGTTTTAGTCATGAATTTTTATTAGTTTACATATTTTATAAAATATCTCCCATTATGGTTCTTTTAAGTAAGTAAATTTTCAGTAAGTACGTTTGGCCATACTGTTGAATGTTTTAATACTTTTGAAATTTTTGGTAAAAGAGTTGGTGATAAATGGTCATAAATCATAATTCAATTTTCCAAAATTCAAATAAGAAAGGTTCAATTCTAAAATTACTAAATTTTATTAAATAACTACGTTAAATATAATTTGGCATTAAACGATTTAATTTTAGCTTTTATTTGAAAATAAAAACTGATCATTGATCTTATTGTTGAACTTAGATTAAGATTAATCTGGATATAGTCCAAAACAATGTGAAAAGGTATTCGAACTCTCAGTGTCCAAAAATGGCAAGTTTCGATTGACAGTAGATTAAATGGGCCCAAGCCAAATTAAACCGAAACTGTGATGTACCTACTTAAAATGTGTCTATATGATTAATATTATAAAAACAAACAAATACATCGCAAGTAACATAATCGGAGTAAAAAAATAATCGACAATCTGAAATCCATATGTTCATACAACATTGATATTACCATATTATCTATGCCCTTTCACTTTATAAATCTCATGGCTATCGCAGGGACATAGGTTTGATTTTTAATAACTAATTTAAAATTCTGATCAGCCCCACGCGTTCACACTTCTCCCGTTTTCTCAATCACCGTCGTGAGTCAGGTGTCTACTCCCTACTTGTTAAGTAATAAGTAGTAAGCACACTAAAATATAATATAATTATTAATTAATATTATCGTCTTAAGGTTAGGGCATATTGCTATTAACGAAGTTTGATGTTGGAATATAATAAAGTCGTCAGACTGTCAGAGTATCATGTATAATAATTACTAATATAAGATAAATTAAAAACAGAATTTCGTAATTTCGTCAATCGTCGAAATTACGTTTGTATCTAGATAATATCTAGAGCAATATTTTGTGTGAAATGCGTAGGTATATACAGTCTAATATTATTTTTAGTATAAGTATTAAGTATGCATACAATTATACACGAAATAGGAATAATGACATCATTATTTTAGGCTACACAACACAGATGTCATAAAAATATAATAATGATAATAAAAAAAAAATAAAAAATACTTGGAAATCTCCATAAAACATGAAGTAAGCAAAACAACAAAATACATACAAATGTCGAGTACCATTCTTTATAGAGTCTCTTATAGTTTCTAGAGAGTAGGTACAACCCCAGCTCCTATAGTAGACACACTTGATTCCCGTGGAAAAAATAAAACTCTCCCTTATATTTTTCCATTTAGATCCCCTCAGTAATTTTATCCTTTCTTTATATGTAAAGAAAAACAGTAAAAATTAAACACCTACAAGGGGTTAAGTTGAGGTCCTACTAAGACTTACTAACAGTATAACTAACACTGATTAATATTTATGTAGTATAATCTAGCCACAAAATACAATTTTTAAACATTTAGAATAAACTAATAAAAAAAGCTAACCATTAATCAAAATATGTTAAGCAAATTATTACAAAACTTTATGAAGGGAACAATTTGTTCTTAACCGTTTAGTCCCATTCAATATTAATTAAACCAGAATATATTATAAATTCATATGATTTGAAAAATTCAAAACAAAACAAAATATCAAGTAATATGATCCTAGGAGAAGATTTTTATAATTTGATAAAATATATTTTAATTGTTAATTTACATTATTAAGTTTTGTAAATAATAATTTATTTTTAATACATAGGTATAGGTTGTAGTCAAAAGTCGGTAAATGATAGAAGTTTTAGAATTGTTGGAAAATATACATTTCAATTTAAACTTGAATTATTTATGAATTATGATTATAATAAAAACATTCCTAATATACACATTATATCTTTAATCATGACAATAATTCATAACTCATAAGTAACTACAATCTGTGTAAACTGGATTTTGTAAAACATTATAATTATGTAACCTTGGTTCTGCAGACTATTCTAAGAATTCAAATTACATTGTAACGTACCATTCTTAGGAAAAGGTTAGGCAAAGGTTTAGAAGGGCCTACGACCATAATATAATTAAGCACTAAGCAGTGCCATATTTTCAGTAAGTATACGTTTGTATAACGGTCCTAATATTATTTTATACCCTACATAATAATATTATCATCATTGTATTTGAGTTAAATTAATCTATTTATGTATACTTATATGAAATGTATGTGTTAATAATATAACATTTTAATTTATCTTATGATTAATACAAAATATCATGTACCATACCTTTTTACAAAATATTAATAAAAACAAAGAAAATGTACACTATATTAAATCTGTACGACTGTACACCACAAAATAAAATTAAACAGGTTATTATTATTTTTAGATTCTGAACGGAGTATAAGAAAGAGTGCGTATTAATTTTGCAATAATGTGTGTGTGTTTTTTTTTTAATTATAGTTTTATTTTGTGTTCGTCATCACGATTAGAAGTAGAAAAATTGTATCGTTCTCCAACAATGAATGTGGTTTCTGGAAGAAGGTTTGATTTAGTTCGTACTCTGAGAAGTCAAAAGTAGAGAATTATCAATACTTTTCTTAATAATTGGGAAAAACTAACCAAAAACAGCTAGAAAACGGGAATATTTAAATAGGTAACAACCATTTTTAAAAAAATTGATTTAGTTTTTATGTTGTAACTCAAACAAAAAATAATCTGTTTCATAGATTTTATGTTTTAATAAATATATTCGGTACAATAGTTCCAAAGAATTCTATTTATTTACTAAAACAAATAACTACTTAATAGTTAACAGTAAATAATAAATATTGAGGGTTATAATTAGATAAATATTTTACCATGTAAATAATTGTTTTTAAGTATATAAATATGAAACAACTAACAAACAAAATTTACTCGTACATCAAACCAAAAGAATATCATATTTTGCAAACTAAACTTTTCACTTAAAAATATTTAAATTACCTAAATATTGCATAACTCATTCCGCATTCGTACAGTACAAAATATTCATGGAGAATATAATATGTTTTAAATAGTTTTTAGAATGTTTTCTATTATCTTTATATCTCTTTTTTAAGAAGAATGTTTAGTATAATAAATCTTATATTTCTCGTCTTCTATATAATATGTTTACACAAAACTTTTCCATTTTAAATTTGAGGCATTATGAATTATGACAGTAAATAACATTAAATTTGTTACATTTTTCCTTCGTGAAAATCAAATTTTGAGTATTTTTGAATATTCCTAAAACATTTAAATGTCATCCTTCAATATTTTTACAAAAAAAAAAAAATAATTATTCATCAATAGTCCTTAATTAAAATTAAATAATTTAATATTAAGTAATTGAACAACATAATGTGCATAATTAATAGGTAAATATACATCAAATAGTTTCATACTCCAGTACTCTACATTCGATTATTTACGAAATTGTATTTGTTGATTCATTTATCTGATCCTTAAATAATAAAAGAATAAAACATGATAATAATAAATGATCAAACATATTATAATAAAAAAAATATATAATTATTTTTTCAGTACTTCATTAAATAGTATAATTTATTATCAGCTTAAATTAGAAAATATTATTTTTACTAAGACTATTGGCAACATAAATTAATTTATGATACAATATAAGCATAATAACTGTTAATAATAAAAATTTTATCAGACAGTATCTTAAGATAATGCACAGAGCTTGAGTAGGTACTTATTTTTAGTACCTACTAGTTTAATTGCAACAATTCATATTTGATTTATTACAAATTATTTTATCGTAAGAAAAATTTAAAATAATTGATTTGGTAAGCTTTTAAAAGTTTTAATCAAACTATATTCTGTATCGACCTAATGAGTATCTTATGCATCACAATTCACAACGTTTTTCAAATGTGTTAGTTGTACTAAAATGTTTCATTATGAATTATAATTATTTAATGCATAATATACTATTATAATATTATAATTAATTTCTAACTGAATCTATGTAAATAAATGTGATTGATTGTTCAAATACAAACATTGAAATATCACCAATTTTTACAATGATAAATGGTATTATTAGTTCATAATATTTAATTTCCCGAATAATACTTTTCTACTAGATAGGTAAGTACTATGCAAAATATTTAAAACGATTTAAACTTTTTATATAATATGTAATACTAATATATAAAAATTAAATATAGATTATACCTACAACGTTCGATTCCTACAAAGTAAAAATATTTTAACATTTTTAATCCAATTAGATTGATTACCTAAAAAACGATAATCAGTAAACGTTCACCAGATAAAGAATATAGGTATTGCATATTTGCATCCGAAAGTTAATAAAAGTTCTTAAAATAATGTATTGTTAGTATTTAGGTACTATTAATGATTTTGAATATTTTTATAATTGAATATCTATGAGCATGCTTAATAAGCATATTTAATCATCTTGTGATGCATAAATAAGTATTTGATTGTTATGATTGTTATGAAAACATTTATATATTAATATGTATAAATAATTTTTTCTGATAATAAAATATCAAACAGCCATTAAGTTCGTAGTACCTAGTCACTAGTCCATGTTAAAAGTATATCTTAAATATTAGTTCGTAGTAGAATATGCCACACTATGTAATTATGATGTATTAATATCACAAAATGTTATAGCAAAAAAGTAAAAGTTTAAAACTGTTAAAAATAATCGAAAAATCGCAAACTGTAAGTATAAAAACAAAAAATAAATAGTAGTTGTGTGGTTTTTTTTTATTAGTTGCTGTACCATAATAAGTTATGAAAGTGGCGTGAAACAAGATAAAACAATTACCTAAATAAAACAAAAATCAAGTAGAGAAATCGCTAAAAATTGTTTATGTCTGGGTTGGCACTTGGCGAGAAAAAAAACTTTTTCTGTTCTTTGGGCTAAACGACGGTTTTTAGTTCTTTCGTCCGTATTATATTACCAAAATATATAACATAAACAATAATATAACAAAAATTATAATTCACATCAAAATTATTACTAAAACAATAATAATTTTTGCATTGGCGAGCTTCTGCACTCGTACACATTTGTATAATCGTCTCTAAGCTCCAAACACTGACGCAGGCGTAATAAACTACATTTTTTTGCACAAAAAAAAAAAAATATATATATACGTATGATCTAATATATATATATTGTAACGTAATTTCCGAATTCACCGGGCACCGTCACCACCACCACCGGCAATTCTCGGTAAAACTTCCGGTGGTCGGTAGCATTGAAGCTGGCAAAACAGCACGCTGGTTGAAAGATGCCTGCTGGCCCGGGTGGGTGGGTGGTTGGCCATGGATGAAAATGCGGTGGTTTTTTGGGAGGGGGGATTTGTGATGTTGGTGGAGTGGTGTGGAGTGGTTACGGAGAAAGGTGAGCGAACCGGCGGCGGCAGAATCGATGCGGCGCGCACTCACGGACCACGGTTATCGATAGTCAGCTGCGGCGGCGGCGAATCCCGGGCGTCAAGCCGTCTACGTCATCTGCCGCGCGTGCACACACACACACACTGCACGTACACTCGCGCGAGCGGCGGCGCGCTCTCTAGGCCGTTGCTATTGACGACGGCCGCTGCGGTGGCGGACGAGGAAGAATAGCGAGCGCGAAAAGTCCCATCGGCAGCGGAGGTCTCTCATTGATTCATCTCGCGCGTGCAAGCTCGCAACTCTCGCCCTCACCCGCGCGTGTCCCATTAGTGACGGCGGTGGTGTGTGTATGTGTGTGTGTGTGTGTGTGTGTGTGGGTTTACGTGTGTGTGTGTGTGTGTGTGTGTGTGTAAGCGAAACTCTCGGAGCCTTTCAGTTTTGCACCTACGGGCTACGACTCCCCAGGACCGCCGACACTGCCTGCAACAATCCACCACCACCACCACCACCACCACCACTGTCATAGCCACAGCCGCCGCCAGTCGGTCTCGTGCCGTAGCTATACTACCCTTTTTGTACCCCATCCCGCTTGCCTGCAGCCACAGTAAACACCGCCACTGCTACTTCTGCTGCATACTGCCGGTCACCAAGGCAACGGCCACGACGGTGAACGGTACTACACACATAAAAGCTCGGTGGCAGCGGTCCCAAGCACGCTCGCCATCAGCTTCGCGCGGTTTCACCAAAATAATATTACGCGTTCTCTTCGGGGGCTCCGGACTGGCTACCGTCGCAAACCACCACTGATGGTGGCCACCCTGCCCACCCAACAGTGTTTACCCTTTTTGTACCTACGCGTGGTCGTGGGTATATATAAACATTATTACGTACCTACGCCGTATAGTATATAACGATCATGGTAGGTTGGGGGAGTGTGTGTCGGATTGGTGAGATATAGCGTAGGTGACGATGATACCAGATCGTTATTAAAATATATATGTACCTATATTGAATAATATTTGAAAGTGTAGGTTTATCAATATACACTACGATGTACCATTATTTTATTAATTATTACCTACTGTTGGATTTAATTAGTAACCTAACCCAGACAGAATGTGTGGAACTGTTTCCGCGTTTACTCGGTCGCAATAATATCAAACGCGAGTTCAGGTTTAGGGTTTACCTGAATCACACAAATTCCATTATTATCCAAAGTTATTAAAGTTATTAATATAATGATATAGCTATATAACTATTTAGTATGGGTTATAAATGCATGATGAGTAGTAGACTAGTATAGACTATAGAGTAGCCATTATTATATAATTAAATGAAAAATAATAAACAATATTGTATAAAACAACTACGGGGTACTGTGTTTTCCATGATGCAAAATATTTTTGAATTAATTATAAGTTATTAGTTTATTATACCTACCATTAGCAGTGGACTATTTATGATTTATTTCTCGGTATGTATGTGAGAAGGGGTGGCAGATAAAAATTCGGCCCCCTGTTCGCGCTTAATTGTTACCTTATATTTAAGTGAGGACCACTAATATACTAGGCCATTGGCTTTATTTAAAATATGACACTGGTTTGGTTGTTTTGGTGCCCATTTTTCAAAGGGTGTTATACAAATATATTTTTCGTATTGAGAAAATATCAAGTACTAATTGAAATATCTACAGTTTTTGAATTACAACAAATTACAAAATCCAATTCGTCAAAAATTAGTGTTTTTATTTTATTTTATTTTAATTTTTTTCCTGATTATAAAGAAAATATGACCTCCAAAAAACCAATTTATTTTATCCAATTCGTTACTAGAAACAACACATAAAGTTGATAATTCATGCATTTTTACTCCTCCAAAATAAAATAAACAAAACATAAAATTAAACAGTAAATTAGAAACTCATCATTGGAAATATAATCATCGCTCCGTTCTAAATCTAAAAGGCTATAGAGGAGGGGGGTTGATAAGTTTGGTATATCACCAACATCACCCCCAGTAAGGCAGTAAATAAACGGGAAATGGTAAACTCCTACAAATGTAGGTAATCTCCTACATAGACATAGTGTTAACTCTTACAAAAGACAGTGTTGACTCCTACAAAAGATAGTGTTAACTCCTACAAATGATGGTAAAATAATAGATGGTAAGTTTTTTTAAAAAAAGTCAAATTAATTTTTTAAAAGGTGGATAAGTGAATACCGCCTGTATTGCTGTTGTTTCCTCCTAGCATAGTAGCATATAGTATATACTTATATAAATTTAATAATTTAATAATTTCCTCCAGTTTAAATCGTTTAATTAATTAATTACCATACAATATTAAATATTAAAAAACCAAATGACTTATGTACATTTAGGTAAAAAAAATCAAAATGATGTTAAAAAAGAAATCAGTAGAAAAAAATTTGTCTTCGTATTTTCGACATTATAAATAAAATATCTGTCTTGCAATACATTAACACATATTATACAAAATTCAATTCAGCTACCTATATAAATAAAAACTTAAACAATAATCAAATTAAAATAAATCATTAACCAAGTGTTTGTATTTTATCTATAAAAATATATATATATATGCATAATATATTATATTATTATTATTTTAAACTTATCAGTTTTAGCTTTTTGAGCTTTTCAATTCTAAAATCGTGCATTTAAATTTCAAATAAAATGTTGGAGTGTAGGATATTACCCTATTTATTTCTGGTAAAAATGTCCATGTAGGAAATTACACTATCTTTGATTTTCAGGTAAAAAGATTATTCGTGTAGGAGTTTATATTTGGCCAAATAAACTACTGAATATTAAGTAGGTACACCGTACTAATATAAGTCATAAATGATAATACATATGATATAAAACAATGTACCTACTATATTTTTTGTAAGTCAATTATCCTTTTTTTAAACAGTATTTAAATTGAATATTTTTAAAATGTTAAAATGTTATATAGTCGTAGGAAGTTATTTGGAACAAGTTGTTTTATCCACCTATGGAATATAAAACTCAATGTTTTGGAAATTTGTACATTAAAAAACAAATGAATATCTATGCTACGATTTCAATGAGACCATTAGACCAATATCATTTTAAGCCTGGTGGTTATCTGCAGTATTTTAATTTATATATTTATATAATGTTATGATACAATCTTTATTCTTTAGTAACTTATATAGTATTTTTTTTTTTTACAAAATATTCGTTTACTCGTTATTGTTTGATATCAAAAAAAGTCAAATAATATTATCTTCTTTAAATGGATACATGGTTCTACCTTATAACTGTTGTTTTCTTGACAATTTAAAATATTCAGCTTTAAATGTCTTAAATGAAAGTTTTTTTTGTTAAATAAATTATTTTACCTATAAAGTTGTTCAAAATGAATTATTCGTAAATTTATAATTAATATTTAAAATTAACCAGAAGTGTTTCGTAATACCTACATGTTGTTAGATGATTTATGATTATTCTAAATAAGCAAACTACCTATATATTTTATATCTGTAATACCTATGTTAAATTTTGAACTTTATACAGAAGCTTCTTATTCGGTATATATATGTATATTTTTTTTCACTAAGTCAAGGACTATTGTCTATTTTTTTCCTTTAAACTTCTTCATCTGAATAATAAACACAACTCTTAGATGCCTTCGATAAATTAATCTGCACATCCCTGACAGTTTTCCACTACTAACTAAAATTTATTCTGTGAAATTATAGAATATAAATCAGAAAAATATATCATATGAAAAATGGTAACTTGTTTCTTATGCTACTCACTATATTATTTTATCTTATTAAAGTAGGTAGGTATTTTTCTATAAATAGAAACATTCAACTTCTATAATATAACACCTAACAACCAAGTATAATATACGTGTACTTTGTAGCATGAAACTATGTACTTTGTTGAATTATTCTATAATCAATGCTGGTATATAATATATGTAGTAAGTATAGGTATTATTATTCAAACATATTTGTTTTTTTAGTTTGAAAATTCATGCACTTGTGTATTAATCGTATGATACTGAACTACATTATCACTAGAACTTTGATAAATTATGATGATTCTTTCAAAATATATGTATATTTATCATTCGTATTTCGTTTACCCAAATTAATAAATTGTTCCCATAAAAATTGTAATGAATTGTGCACTTGTTGCTCGATAAAAAACTTGATAGGTACTGTATTACACTTAGGTAAATTTATTTACATTTTCATCATTTAAATTACGTTTAAAAATAACACACGGCTCCTGTTTTCCCAAGTGAAATTAAGACAAATGTATTTAAGTTAGTACATATTACGTACTTCAGTAAAATATCTGTGTTACATTTTTCTCTGAAACACAATTCACTTAAGTTGGATTCCCAATCCAAGTCTCACAACAGCGTTATTGTCCACAGCTGAACCAAAAGGTTTTATCAATTTTAGAAATGTATAAAGTAATGAGATGTACTGAAACCGTGAAATAAATCCCCAATGGTTACATTACATCCTCAATAACCAATTTGACTGAACCCACCCATTGCATTTGAATAAAAAAATATCAATACTCCATTTTGATTGGTTCCAAGCGAATTGAATAAAAATGAATCTATCAAAGGTGAGTGTAATTATCAAGATTTAAAAATGAACAATATTATATACATTCATTGGTATATGCTAGGATTTTGGTAAGCTAGTTAAAAAGAAACCTCGGAAATCGCTCTGCTTTATAGTACCATTTATCCACAATCCATAATATAGAATGTTAATAAATTAATAATACATAAATTATGGAATTTTCAAAATATTTGTCTATTTATGTTATATGTTTTAGTTTTTTTTTCAATTTTCGTTAGTTACATTTTATTTTTAAGTCAAAAAGCTAGAAATTTAATACAATGTTTACAATTATTTAGTATTTTTTACTATACATTTTGATAAAAAGGTTTTTCAGACAAGGAACATGAAATGTATAGGGGAGACCCGGGCAAAACGGATACCACGGGCAAAGTGAATATTGTTAATAACTTATTATCTAATGAAGTATTTGAAATATTGTAAAAACATATTGGTAGCACTGTTTGTTGTCATAAGCGGGCATCTAATTTGTTGGTGGTAACTAATGATAATGAATAAATAATAATAGTTTTCTGAATTGTTGACATTTTAGAAAAAAAAATCAAGGTAAGAATTAATTTTTAATTATGTTTATTTTAATTAAATTAATACTTATAATATATCAATATACTTATTAGAACAGTACCTTTAGTCTTGCGTATATATTGCTATATTTAATCTACCGTAGTTTAAGTTATTAAAATTAGTTGAGAAAAAAACTGAACCGGGCAAAATGAATAGGGCAAAGTGAATATATTCACTTTGCCCGTAAATTAAAATATAACATTTAATGATGGAAATACGATTTTATTTTTTTGGTGTAACTCAAAACTAATTAACGTAGGTATGTACCTACTTTTGATTTTCACCAAATTTTAATGGGACCATTTTTCACAAGATAAGAATTTCAAAATATAGCTATTTATAGCCATGATATTTTTTTTCAATTATTGTCGATTAATAATTTTTCACTTTATCAACATTATTGAAAATTGAATAGAATATTTCTCATAAATTGTTCTAATTTTAACAAAAAATAAAGTACCTATACTATAATGTATAATTTATATTTTTCTAGATGGTTTATAAATATGTCCGTAAGACAAAACAAGGTAGTTGGACACAAAATGATCTACAAATGGCCATGTTTGAGTGTCAAAATGGGACCAAAATATTGACTGCATCTGTAATGTATAACATTCCGTTTTCAACATTGTATAGGCATTTTAAATCAGGCTGTGTTGATAAACATCTTGGCAGGTTTAGATCTACTTTTTCCCCTGAACAAGAACAAGAACTGGTTAGCTACTTAAAAGAAATGGATTCGGTTTTTTATGGTCTTTCTAAGTCTGACTTCAAAAGTTTGGTAGCTGTATATTCTCAAAAAAATAATATAGATCACCCAAAAAGCTGGGACATATCAGGTTTAGCTGGTGATGATTGGTTAGCTCATTTTCTAAAACGTAATCCTAATATAGTTCTAAGAACTCCAGAGCCAACTTCTGTGGCTCGAGCTAGGGGTTTTAATCGGCCACAAGTTGAAAGATTTTTTAAATTATTGGAAGAGCAATATAATATTTGTGATTCGGATGCCACTAGAGTTTACAACATGGATGAGACTGGTATTTCAACAACAACTAATAAACCCCCTAAAGTGTTTTCAATTACTGGAAAAAAACAAGTTGGAGTTATTTCTAGTGCTGAGCGAGGAAAACTGACAACAGTTATTGGTTGCTGTAATGCAGCTGGCTCTTTTATCCCGCCTTTTTTTATTTTTGCAAGACAAAAGATGCAACCAAGGTTGATGGATGGGGCTCCTCCTGGCTCCAAAGGGCATTGTTCTGCTAGTGGTTGGACAAATGGTGATTTATTTTTAACGTGGCTTCAATTTTTTGTAGAAATAGTGCGACCCACACCGGATAAAAAAGTTATTTTAGTCTTAGACAACCATGAGTCGCATAAGTATTACCCTGCTTTAAAATATGCTGTTGAAAACCATATTACATTTGTTTCCTTTGCACCTCACACAACGCATAAAATGCAACCATTGGATAAATCTGTTTTTGGTCCCATCAAAAAGTTTTTTGAACAAGAGATTAATGTTTTCCAAAAATCGTATAGTGGTCGTATAATTAATCAATATGATATTGTCAAAATTTTCAGTCCCGCTTATTTAAAAGGAGCTACTCCTCTAAATGCAGTAAACGGATTCAAAGCAACGGGGTTGTGGCCTTTAAATCCTTTTATTTTTGGAGATGAAGACTATGCTCCAGCATCAGTTACTGATAGACCCATGATGAACTTGCCTGTTTTAGACTCAGACACTTATATACCTAGTACAAGTTTAGAACCAGTAATGAACTTGCCTATTTTAGAATCGGACACAAATATACCTAGTACAAGTTTAGAACCAATAATGAACTTGCCTATTTTAGAATCGGACACAAATATACCTAGTACACGTTTAGAACCAGTAATGAACTTGCCTATTTTAGAATCGGACACTAATATACCTAGTACAAGTTTAGAACCAATAATGAACTCTACTATATTAAAACCAACAAGTAATGAAAAGACTACACCAAAAAATACAAAAAAAGTTTATACAAATTGCATTGGTGATCAAAAAGTTTCCCCATCGGAAATTCGGCCTATACCTAAATTTGATTTAGCTAAAATATCAACAAGAAAACGAAAAGGACAACGGGCAGAAGTTTTAACCAGTAGCCCTATTAAAAAATTACAATATGAAAGACTGAAAAATGCAGAAGCTAAAGCGACAAAAACATTACCAAAACGCAAGGTGAAAAAAACATCAAAACAGAAGCCAAATCAAAACGAAAATGAGTCTGAAAGTAATCTCATCTGCCTTATTTGCTTAGAAAAATATTTAAAGGGACCTGAAGGAAAACCCCTTGAAGATTGGATAATGTGTTGTATTTGTGAAAAATGGTACCACGAAGACTGTACATCTTATCTAGGAAAATCTCAATTCATTTGTGATTTCTGTGAAGATGTTGACTGATTAATATTAATTGATTGTATTATTTTATATTTTAAAATTGTTCTTGAGTATTTAATTATTTTATATTTGTTTAATAACCACGAAAAAGTATTTCGTACATCTCATTATTAAGACTTACTTTATTTTTATTTTTTTTAAATGGCTCTTTTATTTTTAATTAAGTAATAATAAAAACTATTTTATTTTATTTTATATTTCTTAATACATGTTTACGAAGGATTAAAGTTATTTTATTTGTTTGAGATTCATGTTTTCATTATTATTTTATTAAAAAATATAGTATAGTTTATTGTTTTCACTTTGCCCTGAACTCGTTTTCACTTTGCCCGGATACCCGGGCAAAGTGAATAATTTAATTTTTTTTAAAAAACAAATTATTGCTCACTAAGGGTTATGTTATTGTAGATTCCAAGTTCAAAATTCTTAAATTAGAATAACTACTAAACATTCTTTATTATTGAATTAAGTTTAAAGCTATTGTTTAATGTTATTTTTTGGTTTTGAATTTAACATATTCACTTTGCCCGGGTCTCCCCTATGTACATCGTACCTACATGGTTTCTTAAGAAAATAGTTTCTAAGACAATAGTTTCTATAATTATAGATTTTTCTTATAGAAAATTGTATTATTATTGAACTCAAGTTTCACACATCCATTACACTATACAAACTACAGCCACCAACCCGAGGACGAGGTGAAAACATTCGAAATCGACTATAAGTACATTACAGCAACTTTCTTGGCGTTTTTAAAAAATAATTCTTGAGTAAGATTTACAAAACAGCCTTTTCAGAGATTATCTGTCATATTTCGAAAGTCCCATTAATAAAATGCATACTATTATATTTTAATCTCATAATAATTTCTTTCTGATGTGAAGTCCATAAATCACTAACTATACTGACTCTGCAGTCTTTTGACACTAACTTTAAGATACTAAATTCAAACACGTAATATAATTTTCACGATAACAACTTTAAACCTTCTTTTACGTAGGTAGTAATACCTTTTACATAGGTTTACATGGATTTTTTGAAACATAACTTAAAATGTCTTTAGTACTTTCTCGTTTGTTTTGTAATTAAAATTTTCAAATAACATTTGTTAAATATTTTAGAATGTAATATAATATGGACAGACGAATTTCATTTGTTTCATATAATATAGCGGTAATTTGATTTGGTATGATATGGTATTTATAATTTATATGTTCAATATATCTGTCGTTATTTGTTATAATTATTATGGAGCCTGATAAATTTCAGAGATATTATTTTAATCACCTACATTTTATAAATTTTCATTATTATTATTTAAGTACTTTGTACTTTATACAATCTATACAAGGTATACCTATAATATGATATACCTATACTCTAATACAAGAAAAGAAATTTAAATTATTTAAAAACTGGATTTGTTCATTCAAACGAAATATTTCCAATTAAAAAAAATACGGGTGCACTACCATTATACATTTTAGTTCCATAACTAAGCTCTTAATATTATTTTAATTTATTTTTAAGTTCAACCATTGATTTAATTTTGTTTCAATATAGACACAACAACAAAATGTGTATCTAATGCTTTTAAACTTTTAGAATGATATTAATTTGCTACAAAAAAAAAACAAACTCAACTCAGAGAAATAAAATATATTATATACACTTTTTAGTTTATAATTAACTATGTGTACCTATATAAAATGTGTGGGATCATGTTAGGAATTACTTATTAGTAATAAGTAATAAGTTATTACCTACCTTATATGAGTTATGAGTTTACAATATATAATACCTGCAGTGGCGTGCCCAGGATTTCTAAATGGGGGGGGGGGGGGTAAAAGAAGGTCCAGATTAACAACATTGTAGCTAGTAGACTCTAAACTAATGAGCAAAAAAAAAAATAGCTAATCAGAAAATAAGAGCTCCTATAATATACGTTATACTAATATAATAATTAATAAGCTACTAATTAATAAGTCACTACATAAGTACAATTAAAGTTACTTTTAACTGAACATCACAGAGAACATAATTATTATTGATTAAAATAAAATATGTGAGACTTTTAAATATGATTATGAGGTATATTATAATATAACGATTGCGATTTATGAATATTGAAAGACAAGTGGCAACGATATATAATAAATATAAAATAATATTATATAATTTCTTGATTCAATGTGGGGGGGAGTTAATCCCTATCCTCCCATGACCCCCTCCACACCACTGAATACCTGAATAATATATTTTTTTTTATTAAATAATTTTTAATTCGTTAGTAGGTAGGTTTTGGGAATGATTAATGATGTTTAATGTGCATACAACTAAGATGTACATTTGATTTAAAAACAATATCATACTTAAATAAATCGGGCCCAAATTAAATTCTGCCTATCTTTCGATGGTATTGTCTCTTGCGATTGCATTACTATATGTTTAAGACATCCAATACAAATTAAAATATAAATTTAAGATTTTTAGTATACAAATTTTATATTTAACAAACAATAACATAATTTATCTAGAAGAAGTAGATATTCTAAGTTAATTTTTGTTTTTTCGGAAGTAGTTCAATATCCTCATTTTAACATAGTGATAGATTTTTGAAAATCAATTTTGTTTTTTTTTTGTGCAACACGATTTATAAAGAAATCACCAATCTACAATGGAATATTTACCAAATACTTAAACTGATATTTTTTAAACATTTTATAATTGTTGAAATATTGTTGTCTATTTTAGACATTTATAGTTTTTTTTTTTTATAATAATTTATATTATCACATTTTATTTTATTTTTTAGTTTGGGATAGGTAATACAGCAATTTGAAAATATAGAAAATTCATAGATTAATTCTGTAAAAATAAGGAGTTTTCCTTAATAGAATTTAGTTATGTTGTTTTGTTCAAAAAAAATCGTAGAAACTTGAAACTTACACCATTACTTATATTGTTTGTACATAATCAAACTGTCTTCAGTACCTTGAGCTTATTGAAATTTCTTTGTCAAATGTTAGTTTAACATAACAAATTGTAAATTTATATTGCTCAAAATCATATTTGTGTACTCAATAGTTTAGTATTGAATTCAATTATAACATATCCATTAAAGTGGCCTGCTTGGTAGGTACAGTCGAAACTTAGTACCTATGCAGCTGGAGCACATTCCTCGGGTTTTTATTTTAAACTTTGTTAATTTGTGATTAAATAACATTCGAAACTATAAGGCTTGTTTTATCAATTCAAAGATGAACAATCAACTCAACTCTAAGGCGACATAATATACTTAATATATAATAACTATAAATTCTTGGATTTTTTCCAATATTCTCAGAAGTTATTATGTTCTACGTAATATATATATATATATATATATAGGCAGATACCTAGTAAAAAGTTTCATTATCTTGTATATATCTGATAGGCAATAGTTAAAAATAATGATTAAAACATTATTTTCTTATAATAATATAATATATACCTATGTACAACATACAAATAAATCAAGAATTTTAATTCAATGATTTGTACAAATATTAAAATCAATTTATAAGTGCACGGAATATTCATTAGAATATTAGATACATACCTATTTATTATAATTGAATATAATATTCAAATATTTAATCATGGTTTAGAGAATTAAAACGATGTTGAAATCAATTTTGGAATCATTACAACCATCATGACTTTTGCAAAGCCTCTTATTTCAAATTTCAGTGATCAACAGTGGAATTTACTTACAATAATAATGCAAAAATTAATTTTATATTTATAATATTAAATTATTATGTTTTAGTATTTCTATTATTTTTTTTTTCAGGAAACAGAATCTTGTTGTTTCCGGAAGAGGAAAGTTTTTCAAAACTCGTCTATAGACTATAATACAATTTTATAATAGGTACATTATGGTACATTTACAAACGAATTATATTATATATATCGAAGATCAGAATATTTTTGATTTTAAATTTAGTCATTCTTCAGTCTTTGCGCCACGTGGCGAATTCCAGCGAAAAAACCGTCGAGAGATGCGACAGCAGACGGTGCCAAAACAGTGATAGGAAATAGCAACGAATTCGCACGCCGATTTAAACATTAAACTATTTAGGCCGCAACAAGATGAGCGTACACAATTGGAATGAGCAAGACGGAGATATGTGTCTATTTTTGTTATGTCAGAGAATAAAATGTTAGTTCATTAGTAGTAGAAACAAACAAACCAAGGCGATGTTCCATTGTGCAGACGGCCAAAACCTATCTGTATAATCGATTTCCACCGCGTAATACAAGTAGGTATAATAGTAACCCTATATAATATAACATATTCAATACTGCACAAGAAACCCATAAAACAGTTATAGAAACTGTAAAACTGTAGAATAGCCAATAGGTATCTATATAATAGACAATACTTATCAGGAAGTAGTAACTCTTATACTTAATAATTGCACTATTACAAATAATATCATATCATTTTTAGGTTTTCTATTTTTATTGTCTAACACTTTAAGGAACATACAAAAGTATTTATCTATTTAGTTTATGAAACTACAATCAATTAAAATAATTTTGTTTTATTTACAATAAAATTACAATAAATATAATTTAACAATTAAGCATTTTGATGCATGCACAAATATTTATATATAATCAGTGTTCGGACTTATCTAGATAATTCATCTAGATAATTTATTATTTGTTCATTTTTTATCTTATCTAGATAAATAGTTACAAGGTATCCATCGTTCATCTTCGATGATTTTTTATTAATCAAAATAAATTCATCCAGATACATTTTTTATTGATAAAAATTGTGAAATTGTACAAATGCATTTTTATATATTTATACAGATTCTCAAACAAAGTATATGGTTTATAAATACCTAATGTAATTATATTTATTCATACCATTATTATTATTATGTTCTTAGTGCCCAACTAAAATATACCTACATTTAAAACCATTTAAAAAATTAATTGTATCTTTTTTTTATCTAGATACAAAATACCTATCTAATCCTAACACTGTATATAATATATTATAGTTAGTACTTAGTACTTACTATTATATTTAAGTTTTCAAAACATATTTTGAATATCAGAGAACCAAAGTAATAGGATGGGCAAAAATATAAAGAAATGGATAGGTAATCTTCTCACATTAATATTAAATAATCGTCTTAATTAATTGTATCTGGAAACACATTTTGTCTCAAATAAAGACAATCATGATTAAGTAAATAATAAGCTATACCTTTAACTAAATACATAGGTAATCACTATCAGAAAAGTTGTAAATAAAAAACAGAATATTATATTATATTAATACTGTACCTATATTGGAAATTTCAGATCAGAAACTATAACTATTTTTAATTCAATAGGTTTTAGTTTCAAAGTTTTCAACATAAAACCTTCAAAGAACTAAAATATATTTTACAAAAAATGTTCAGCGACTTGTTGCTATTCGTAGTTTTCTCAATTGTTGAAAGATGAACCATTGTATAAACAAAACTTATAAAATATAAATCAAGAAGTTAATATTCTTTATAATTTATTATTCCTTGTGCTTTATAACCAGCATGCAACTATTATTAATTATTTAATATTTACTAAACATATTTTATTGAATATTGCTGTTACAAAGTTGTACCTATATACAATAATAGTTTTCAAAAATATAACTAATAAATATACAAAAGGATTATTCTTAGAATATGGCAACTAATAAATTAAGAAATATCTCATACCAAGCAATCATGTACCAGAATTAAATAAATTTAAGTATAGAAATTAGAAGCAATAAAAAAAGAATCTCTTTTATCTGCCAAATTAAACACCACATTTGAGGTTAAATTAAGTTTGCGGCATTATAAGAGTAACATAAATGTGACACATTTATTTAAATGTGTTAACAATATTTTATACCTACCTATACCTAGTGACTTCAAATTTACTTCATAATTGAATCATGCTACTTTCAAATAAAAACATTAAATTCTTACTAAAGCATCAGATAATAGAATAGTTCATAAAGCATCTTAAAAATATTTTACTATATATTGTTATTAGGTACTTATACATAGAAAAAGATTCAGAGACGAAGTTTGTAGGTGCCTTATTACCACGCACATAAATACATGAACGAATTTTAATTTAATATATTTTTTGTATAGTTGGAAGAATTCGTACATGTATGTGTACAAAATAAATGGTGGGTTTGTTCGATGTCATATTTTACTTATCATTGGCAAAATCATGTAGATTATTATATTATATTATGTATTATTATTTATTCCTCGGAAAAGTATATACATTATACATATATATATACCTATATTATAGGATATAACAGTTAATATGGCTGAATCAGCTTATATACCTTCTATACACTATATAAATTATTATATATTGACGTGTGTTTATAGTAAGTACAGTTAGGAGTGAACTACCAGTCTCCCTTCCCACTAATCATTCAACTACGCATAAGTCACAATTTCCGCAATATAGGCGTAGATATATGGAAAAGGACGTGAGGCTTATTTTCCATCGTCCCTTTGTCTGATACGCGCACACACGACGCGAAAATATCACATTATTAGAACTACTCTTTCTCACTACAACCCCTCTCCCGCACTACTATACCTTACACTTCAGGACTAGGTTTTCATGGTTCATTCGACGTAAAGGAGTGCGATGCTGCACTTCCGCAAACACGCGGGTCGTTGAAAAACAACACTTATAATAACAGTAATAATAATGATCGTCGGATGAAAAAATAACAGCTTTATAGAAGATAAGGTATACGTATACCATTATACGTATGAGTGTATGACGTAATACACATTATAGGAACAATACAAGTTTCCGACATTATTGTCGTCAAAAGAACTTTCGTAGTCCTTGGACCATATTTTTTGTTCAAACAAATATTATATACGTGCTTCAATGGACGTTTCGTAGATCAACGTGTATAAATGTAATTATTTAATTTAAATTATAACAGTAATTTAACCTAAAAATTAAACAATACATCATCTTGCAAAAAATTAAAACCTTATAAAATTAAATAAACAATTTTTCAAAATAGAATAACATTTCTCTTTTTGTCGCAAATTATGACACTCGATATTGTTTTTTTCGATTAAAAATGATAAATAATATCATTAATAAAGTATAATATGACAGTCTTCAATAGTATATGTTATAACTATTTAAAACTATGTAAATAGATACCCCTAAACCCAAAAAAACTAACAAATAGGTACTAAGCTAAACTTGACCAAAAAAACAATAACAAAAACACTTAGCCTCTTTATTTTTCTCTTTACGGATCGGTGTAGAAGTACGGGGTCAGAAAGCAATCCAAACGTTTTGTGTCGTGCCACACACCGTTCCTTCGGGATATTAGACGAATAATGTATATCCTCCCTCGTCGTATAATATACAGAATATAATATATATATATGTGCATGACAAATTTCACTTCTCTGAGACATTTCTAGTTCAAATCACCCCAAACTAAACGTACGTGTTGACGGTGCCGTAGTCGTACGTGCTCTGTAAGTTTTTAAAAACCTCCAGGGAATATCTACACTGCGGGGTACCACAATCTTAAATCTGATCAAATAAAGTTTTTGCACTTGTTATATTTAACCCAAATCTTTGGTATTTCTCTTCGTGGCTAGGTTTTTCTTGTTACAATACCTTTAATAGACAAGACGCAAGACGATTTCTTGTATCACGAATATAAAGCATACCTACATACTTTTATAGTAAAGGTAGTAACTAATGTTATAACTTATATTATACAAACACGTTGTACTTGTAACTTGTTGCATGAACCGTTAAAAATTCAACGTGCAGCAGGCAAATGTTGAAGGCAAATCGAAAATAATAGGAAAATGTTCGAATTTTTTTCTCTGGAAGATGATGCAATTGTTACAATATTTTCAATTACAGTAGGTATACTATTATTTATCTAGATGGCTGAATAATACTTTCAAGGAAAAATAACGGTCGTTCATAAATTCGATTGTTTTGTATTTTTGTAATCAAACGTCAGTTGTAATCCATATGCAAATTAATAAAGTCTTAAAATATGCATTGAAAAACGCATAACAACAAAATTAAATACAATGAACCTCTTTTTTTATTATTTACCTATATTAAGAAAAATGCATTTGCATCACTTATTATTACAAACTCCCTCAAATAGAATAAAAACCCTAAGAACATTGTTTCTTTAAAACTCTTTCAGCGGCGGACTAGTCTACTGTCCTGTAGACCTATTAACCTAACCTAACGCTGTACGGGGGCACGGGGCCTTTCATTAATAAACTCCAAGGGGCCATAATTAAGGGATAGCATGTTTTAAATATTTTTTATATTGAACTGTAATTTCTGAATTTGATAATAATTTCTAATTTTATAGAATCCTATAAATCCATATGCCTTATTAATAATATAAGGGTGTAAGTACCTAATTATAGTTGGAATTATATTATTTTTATGGTAAAAATACTAACTGTTGACTGTTCCTCTAAATTTACCTGAACGTGGGGCCTTCAATAATTGGAGGCAGTGTCGGCCTGGAACACTAAAGGCCCATGGATCAGTTTTTTTAAGGGGCCCCATCATGAAATACAAAATTTACTTTATTATGTACATTATTTTTTTTTACTTTGTTAAAAGTAAAAAAAGAGGATTCCTGTTTTAAAAACAGAAGTTTAAAAGTTAAGAAAATCTAAAAATCAGAATTTGAATAATATGTACAATTTAAGTAAAAAAATAGAGCGAGCATACGCACTTAAAAAGTCACTACGTATAATATTAACGCAAAGACTAACGAGGGGAATAATTCGTTAAGTAATAAACTATGATATTATGGAAATATTTTAAACTGCAAAATAATAAATAATAATTATTAATTATACAGAAACCAAAATTATATTTATATTGCCTATAGAATTGTAACTTTGAAGACACATACATAAGCTACACTTATAGGTATATATATGCATAATATTATTCACCTAAACTTTCAAAAGTAAATGTAAAATCTTTATCATTGTTAAATATTTAATTATATGTACATATATACCTATATATAAATCATACATATTTTTGTATGTAACATTTTCATGATCGCTGAATCCAACAGCGGAGCCACTGCAGGGTGCCTCGTCTGAGCCCATTGTTTTTGAGGAGAGATATAAAACCTAACTTAACTTGCAGTACCTAGCACAATTAATCTAAAAAATTCTCCTACTATTTGTTACTTGAAACTTGTACTAATATATAATTTATAGTGCCTTGCTCACACCATAATAATAGGCAAGCATCTGGGCCCTGTAAAGAAAAATTTCGTACGGTTAAATATATCGATAAATACTTTACGGTGTCCTTACTCCCTATATAGACCAGGCGCACGCCAAACAAATAAAAAGAAGCAGCTAAGTCGATGTCACTCTGCTGCACAGTAGATTACAAGTGGGTCAATGAATAATGGATAGTATTAAACTTGTACGAGACCCTAAGAAAATCGGAGTGGCCCCGGCCCGCATTCACGGGCCCAACGGCCATGACCATGGCCAACACTGATTGGGAGGTAAATAGGATATTGCAAGGATATTGTGCAAGCGACGCAAATGCATCCACGACTTTATGAATTATTACGCACATTATAAAATATGTATTTAAGAAAGTTGTCTGCAAATATAATGTACCTACTCACTTTACAAAAATATATTTAGGCAGTTAAATCAATTAATTTATGGTGCTACAGCTGATAATATAGTTACGCGGCTTCCCATTAATTGTATGGTTTCTCTTTTCAACACCCAACATTTTATAGCCAGTAAATACTAAATAGAAGAACTCAACCCTCAATAATCAGGTTTAAAATTGTAACTGTTAATATACTGCACGTATTTTTGAACTTACACATAAAATTGATTTAGAAATTATTCGCCTAGACGTTAATAACAAATTGATATACCTATAGTCATAGGTATATACCTAATGTGGTAGCAACTATAATTTTGTAACTAGTAATAGTGACTTAAATAGTCTATACAGACTACAGACAAATATAATATTAATGAATTTAATATAAGATTATATAAAGGTTACGTGAAACACAAAATATATAAGATTCAATTTTATTGTGTTGATTTTATCGTGAAAAAGAGAAATGAAGCTTTTAATTGTCTTTCAAGACGACAGTAATAATATAAGTTATTTATTTTCAGTTATACAATTTATTTATTTTTGCTCTTAATTAAGGAAAAAAATACCATTTAAAACTTAATGTACCTAACATTGAAATCTTATAACTGTAGGTCTGTAGCCTGTAGCCTGTAGGGCTAGGGACTTCTAGCTCCTAGGAGTTATTTATCTTTTTATATAGTAGTTAAAACTTAAAAACATAACTAAGATCACAAATATTTTTCATTGTATAAAGAGTTAATATTTTTTCATATTTCACCATTTTTTCACTCTTATGTGAGTGCATACATATTAGGTATACCTATTGTTTCGTTTTTATGTATGTGTGGATATTATACATCATCATACTTATTTGTATATAAAATCATTTTGGTATGATAATAATATTATTTATAAATAAATAATATATTAAAATATATTATATAATATTAGTTTTAATAAAATGATCTTTAAAAATACCTATTAATAATAATAAATAACATACAAACTATTTTTGGAGAAAAAACTATAAAATACATTTAAATTATAAATAACAACTCCACAAGAGGTAATTAATTTAAATAAATGTATTTGCATATTTGAAAAATAGTTCTAAAAGATAAATAGAATCGAGACAAAGTTTTCATACAAAAAGAACGGGGGTTAAATAAAAAAAAAATGTTAATGCCTATCTTAGAGATTATACTTAATCGAGATTTGGGATTATCCATTAAGTTTAAGTGTTGTAATTTGTAAATAACAATGAATGTACTTAACTATTCATCTACAATGTACAAACCATATAATACTTTGAAGATAAATATATTATAAATAAATTACTTCATGGTATTTCAAATTCGAACTCTGGCAAATTTAATAATACCTACACATAAATCGACGTAAAAATATTTATTAAATTAAAATAAATAACATTATATGCATCCAAAAATGATCAATATTTAAAACATATGCACATCAAACGCTCTTGGATCATCTATACCTCAAAAATTATGGATTCGTTCAAATTTATCTGAAGTGATTCAGTAAAATATTTTTATTTTTTATTTCTATTTTTAGATTAAATGTATAAGGTATAGCATAACTACTATGCAATGATCCGATATAAAAGACAACGGTAACTAAAATAATATCGTGGTGAGAGAATCTCTATAACTTATAACACGCGTTGCCTTACACCTAACATGCTGTTCGTCTATATAGGTACACCGAATTATGTCCTTACTCTGTTATAGAATGATTATTTGGGTGAAAAATGAAATAGATTCTATTGGTCCAATAACTAACCTTTGATTGACTGTTGGTTTGTAGCGTCCGATTGCTTGTACGCTAAGTGGTTCTGTAGTGGTTGATCAGGCGAGTGATAGCGGTTCCGGTGTCGGTAGTTGAGGAGGTGGTTATCGTTGTGGTGGTAGTGGTGGTGACGGTAGTGGCGACAGCAGATATATCCTAAATGTCCTGGAACCGGTTCGGTCGCGATGAGCTTCGGCAGGGGAGTATCGTCTACAGTGATATGACGGGAACAAGAATTTTGGCTGCCGTTACCTAAGTACAGATATAGGTACCAATATAATATATAATTATCTAATCGGGCATACAGACGTATTAAAATGTAAATTATTATCGCTACGAAATTATAGTATTACGCTTAATAATTATGATTATCCACATCACACATAAGACTTCATGTGGATAAACACTATATTATTATTTACGATCAAGCCGATTAAATTACGTTTGGTGGCCTCTAGCCATCCAACGGGTACTCAAGAGGATGGGTTTGGGCAGCGGTGGTGGTGGTGACGGTTATGATGGTGGTTACAGCAGCGGAGGATTTATGGTGGCGGTAGTGGCGATGGTTGTGTTGATGGTGGTGGTTGCGGCGGTGGTGGTTGGTGGTGGTGGTGGTGGTTGTTGTGGCGGCGGCAACGATTGTGGTGGTAGTGGTACCTAACGGATGATGTGTAGTGGTGGGATGACGTCGAGCGAGTAAAGTCCGGCGATACGACCGTGACGACGATAGTGGCGGCGGCGGCGATGAGAACACTGAACACGCACACGCACACACACGCACGGCGGTGGCGGAGTAGTATTTTATTATTATGTGGACGACCGGCGTGCGTGATCGACGGGACGTTATTGTCGGCCGCGACGGTTGCTGCTGCTGTGGCGGGAGAATACGTTTATATATGCATGTATGTATGAGTACGTGGTGGAGTTGATTGCGCGCCTCCGCGAAGAAGGTGATGAACACTCGTCCGTCCGTGTGCGCGCGTGGACGAATGCGAATGCGCTAACGCGTGTTTGCGCGCATCGCGACGTATATCTGCGCGCTGGGCGGAACGAGCGAAATTTTCGCCCAGCCCAACGTGCTTGAAAGTAAAAGCAGTGGCGCTACCAGTGACGACCACGAGAATGCTTTGTGTGTGTGTGTGTGTGTGTGTGTGCCGGAGGATACGTGATTTAAGTTTTCTTGCAGATCAGTTTTTACAGTTTCATCTGTGTAATATACTCAAAGCATTAACCATACCTATAATATTACAATATTTGCGAGTGTAAGATATATAGGTACCTACTGTACTCATTAGTCATTAGGCATTATGAGTAATACGCTACAAATGGTATAATAATGAAATATATTATAGCATATTGGTAATATAATCAGGGACAGGCCCGTATACAGAGAGGGGTAGGGGTTCAAACCCCCCCAAAATTTTTAAAGGTATATATTTATAATATTAGTAGTGTCTTTGAAATATTTTAACCCCCCCCCCCCCGAAAATTGATCCTGGATACGTGCTTGATCAGGGACGTGTCAAGTCGGAAATTAGCAAATTATTCTAGAAAATTGTTTAGTTACTATATACTAGGCATTAGTTATTATAAAAAAAACACAATGGCGTAAATTGGGTCCAATTTCTGGTGGTGCAGAGGCATATTCTTAACCTATAATTTCCAACACAAAAATAATCCAACTTTCTAAGTAAAATCCTTCCTAACAAAAAAAAACTATATATTTATCCATACATTTTGTCAACATTTGAACTTCAAATGCTTATAAAAAAAATTGTGGCTATGTATTTTTAATATTTTTCAACGCTATTGTAACAATATATCAGGAGCATATATATATATATAGGCATAAAATTTTATTGATATTTATAGAAAAAAAAAAACTAAAAAAATTAAAAAATGACAATGTCCGGAAACAGCTCAAAGAGAGTTAAAATATTTTCAAAACTTTGTGGTGTATAGAAAATTAAAATATAAATATATAAATTTTCATGTATTTACAGTTATTTGTTTGAATAACAACAAATTAACAAAATCGCTACATGAGAAATCTAGTGAATATCCAATCTTGTAAAAATATGATTTTCAAATGCTCATAAAAATGTAATTTGATTTAGTTGTGGACATTTTTTTTTTGATAAAGGCGTATACAAACTTATGAATAATCTTGTATTACATTTTAAAATCTTAGATTTGAAAAGAAACATTTTTATGATTTTTTCAACTCAAATTATATTGTTAATTTTCGTGATTTTTCTGTATTTTGTCAAGATTTGAACTTTAAATGCTTATAAAAAAAACTGTGACTTAGGATTTTTAATAATTTTTTAATGTCATTGTAACAATATAGTTTGAGCCTTGTATTAAATTTCCAAGCTTTTTTACCCAACCAGTGAATATTTCAATTATATATGTATATGTTCATTTGTTTGGTAAAAAACCAAAATCGATTTTGTCGAAAATCGATTTCGGGTAAAAATTCCTGTTTTTCCTTAATTTTTATGTTGTTTTTCCTGGCGCTAATGAAACCTGTAGAGAATTTTAAAATTTGATTAAATACGACGTCTAGCTGTCATCTGACATTTGACTTTTGAGAATTGAATGAACATTGATCCAGTGATAACACACTATTTTGGCGGTAGAATGTTGATAGCAATATAATTTTACCATATTATACGTCTATTCTGTGCACGATTAAAGATATAATATCTTTTATCGTGATTCTGTGATATTGCCATAATAAAATACAAAATTCTGTGGATAGTGGTTACCATAGATAATAATCTAACTATTTATGGGGGTTGTACGATATTTTAGAATATAGATAGGGTAATAATTTAAATGATAATGTCTAATACATGCACGAAAATAACTATTTTGTACCTCTTTATATATTATATATTTCAATGATTTTCTGGTGGTGCAAAAACATACCTTTGCACCACCACATTTTAGATGTGGTGGTGCAAGTGCTGCATTTGCACCACCCAGTTTACGCCACTGAAAAAACATAAAAAGTTATTAGATATTACATTTACATAATAATACATTTCATAATTTATTGGAATATTCAAAAAATATTTAAATTCATTGAAACAGGTATTTTTAATAGATTATCTTCTTTTATCTATTTAAGTTTTTTTATTTTCTAAATTATTAGTATTAACAAAATATTATGACTCAAATTTATATACAGGTATTTAAAAGGTTTTAAATTAATTGTAACAATTTTATCGCAACAAAAAAAAAAACAGCAAATTGTTTTTGATTTAGGTATAGTACCTAGGTTATTAACGGTAGGTAGTAAATTACCTAGTAGCAAACCACCGAACTTATAACTTTATAAGTAATAAATATATAAACTATAATAAGTCAATACTAACCTTATTAGAACAGTTTAACGTTTGAATTAATACCGTGGTATAAAATATAATTAATATTTTGAAAATTACATTGTTTAAATTTTAAAGAAAACAATAATATTATTTTAAGCAATAAATTTACAATAAATGTTAATTTTTAATTACAATAAAATACCTAAAATTGTTAAAGGAAAGATCGTAATTATTCGTTTAAAAAAAATTAACTGTTTAAGAAAACTTATAAGGTAGGTAATTCAGTTTTCAAGCTTTTAATTTAAATAAAAAAACATTTTTTTTTTTGAAATGTCTATAAATAACTCAAAAGAACCAAAATATTTTGAAAATTAAAATATAATTTACAGTAAAAGCTAATTTGTTGTAATTCAGAAATAAATATAGTCGTATAGGTGTATTATAATTTTCTAAACACGATATAGGTATAATAATTTTTAATATAACATAATATTATATTATATTACTAGCGTTATTGGGATATTTATAGATATTTAACATTTCAGATACTGAATAGTGGTGAATAGAGCATATTTTATTGATCGACGTACGAAGTACGCGTCCTCGGCCCTCGCACAAAAATATGTTCAAAAGTTTTTTTTCAAATATTTAGCTTGCAATTAGTATGTGTTTTTTTGTAATTTGTATGCTCTTATAGTTGTTTATTTAACCGTGAAATCATAATAATGGAAGGGCCTGAGGTGTCTCAATTCCTCGGTCCTCCTAGCTACAGTCCTACATATCGACAATATTTATTTCCAAATTTTTCCTGTGCCAATACATGTTTTTATCATGTAATTGCACGATCAGTCCCAAAACTCCATCGTTATCAGTTCCTTAAAAATACTATTTTGCTAATTCACAGATATCCCCAACCCCACCATCATGCCATAAAATACTTGAAATTCCCAAATTAATCCTTCACAAATATTTACCTTCAAAGTTGGCACAGCAATCACAAATCACAATAAATATTATTGGACGTTATTTGAGCATTAATTGTTGGAATATGTAGAAGTCGATTTAAAAGTTATTCAAATTTGTAGTTTATAATACAATCTGTAACACTAACACAATACAAGATTCCTATTAAGTTGGTGTTACTGAAATTAGTAAAAAGTTTAGTATAAAATCACATACCTATATTTTTTTATGTATGCATAACGTGCACGTTCGAAGTTCAAATGTTGATGAAATTTGATATTTAATCGTATTATAACGACTTTTACTCAAACAGTTTTTGTTATTTGGTTGTAATTAAAAATCATTAATCATATTACAACCTTGAAACATTCCTCTAAACATTAATTACTGTAATTATCATTTTCTAAACACAATGTAGCAATTTTCAAAATATTTAGACTAATTTTATCATAAACCTGTAGTGTTCCCTACATAGGAAGCATACCTAATAAGAATATTAAGACTACTTATCAGAAATCTTTAAATAAATATTAATATTTTCTATATTAAAAATTATAATATGTGAAAAATAAAAAACTATGTCGCAAAATATCTAAATTATAGCCATTAGTTAAGAGAATGTCACACCTGCATGTGTTGTCTCCGTCTTACAATTAATGTACAACATAGCAAAAACTGTTTTGCGCCGGACAACTTTTCTCGTACCATATTTATTGTAGAACTATCAAATTTTCACAAAACGCAAAGAAGAACTTTATCTGTGCAACAAAGTCCTTTTTTTTAACAGCACTATCCAATAATTTTTTATAAACAAATGAAAAGAACAAAAAACCAAATTTTTAGAAGCAAATAACGTTTATTGTATTTATATTATCTAAAATATGGGCACGTTCTTGTATAGATAATTTTCCACCTTATAAATGTTCAGACATTTTGGAGCCACTACCACAAACATAGAAAGATAAAAGTTGTCCCGCGCATACCTAACAGTTTTTGCAATGTTGTACATTTGTAATACGGAGACGACGCACATACGGGTGTGACATCCTCTTAACTATTTAGTTTGAAAAATATATTGCAGTAATAATTATATAGGATCTATACCTACTTACAATCCTTCACAATATAGGTAATGTAATTATGTAAATATAAATGTATAGTATATAATATTATTTTAGATTCTGAGAATTTGTATTGGTTTAACAATCATGTGACATGTATGTGTCTGTTTTCGTGTTTTGGAGCAGGCAAATTGTTTCAATCTTCAATTTTGAGGGCGGTCTACTCTGATAAAAAAATTTTATTTAGTACCTAAGTGGTTTGGGATAATATGATTTTGTTTAAATTCAAAAAGAAATAATCTTTAACTTGAAATTTTTGAAATCAACAATAATAAATAGTTATGTAGCTGGTTAGATTCTTATAATATTTATTTAGATGTTTGCTTACTCATAAGTACAATAATCTGATTAATTTATGCTTATAAAATCTACAATTATTAAATCTCGAAGGACTATTGGTTTTATATTTTAATATTTAAGATAATATTTGAGTTTCAATTTATAAATCAATTTCGTTTAGGAAAAACGACATTTTTGTACATATATATAATCTGTTATATTTTTGTCCATTATTTATGCAAGATTTCTTCGTTAATTTTATCCAAGGGAGGTATCCAATTTATGTTTTGTCGAGGGATGGGAACTGATAGGAACTTTCGAGGCTGGATCAATCTAATTTCGTAATGGTCGTAAATTAAAATGAAAACGCAGCACGAGATAAACTAAATGTGTACTGCTAAGTTTTCTTCAGCCTTCGATAAATATATAAGTACCTATAGTTAATGTGTTAAAATTATTTTAAATTTAAACATCAATCATATTAAACGGGTTTATAAAAAAATGTACTGTAAATATAATTAAAAGTAGTATCAGAGCTTTATTCATTACCCAATACTAATTATAGCTAAAATAAAAAATAAAAATATAGGTAGGCAATAGGAATCTTTTTAAAGAAAATTTCCTGATTCAGAAAATTATAATTTTAATATTATTTATTTGACATTTAGGATCCGGGGCTTATATTTGTTGATATTAAAGTTTATCTTCATATATTTTAATGAACTAAAAATTATAGGTAACTTCCTATCTTAAAACGATTAAAGTATTTTTGTCTTAAAAAATGTACTCGACAATTTATTATTATTAATCTTATACAAAAATTGTTATTATGGTATTTAACAAATTGCTGGAATAGATACTTTAATAATTTTATTTTTACCGAAAGTGTGAATACAATTTTGCTATGCTTTTTCTGGACTATTACCTACCTGTAATGCAATTTTTATATTAAAATAGTTCTAAAGCAATGGGTATAGCTATTGCTTTATAGTATATGTGTAGGTATACCTGATATAGAAATACGTTCCTAGTATAAAAAGTAATTTTTTCTGATAAATTGAAATGGTTTTTACATATTACTAAAATGTCGATGCCTATTTTATTGAAAAATTCACATTTAGGTACATAGGTATACATTATTCATATAGGTACAGACTACAATTTATAAATGAGTTCTTAAACCAAATATTTTTCAGGGTAAAAATAAATAGGCACTGCATTTTATAAATACATAATATATTATTATATTACTGTTTTATATTTTTTTTTAATCTTGACAACTCCTTAGACTTATATATATAGGTCTATAATACGTGTTAAGAGTGTAGTTTTTTAAACATTAAATATTTAATATAATGTAATATATATTCAATATTCATAGTTCTCATTCAAACAAACACGTATAAAACGAAGATATTGATTAATTTATTAAAATGCATACTCATCTAGCTTTTATTATTAATATCTGGCTTACGAAGTTTTAATTTTTAAATCTTTAAAAGTGGTCCTTCAGCGTACTCGATTTGGCTTCATAAACTACATATTATCCTTTTCAACCTTCATCAAAATTCTGTTAGTTGTGTTAGTAATAAAATCAATAATATAAGCAGTGTACCATTACATATTAATATTATAGCAACGTTTGTCCGAATCTATCGTAAAATCAAAAATGTCAATGTTAAGTAAAAATCACTTAGAAATAGACTATTAATTATTAAACAGACAGGAAGAATAAAATAGTAATATAAGCATAACTTCTTATTATAGGTTTAAGGTTATTTGTCGAATTATGAAAGGTTATGATTTTTCAATTTAATAGACGGTAGGTATGTATATAATAATATATTAATGTAGGTATATACAATATACGGTATTTATTTTTTATTTATTTATTTATTTATTTAATATAAACGGACGTGAGTCCTAAAACATAATAATATTATAATAATATATAGGTACCTATATGACACAAAATCATATACTACTTACGCATGTACCTATGTAGGTACACTATTTAAGTATTCTACTTTCAAGAATATTTGAAATGTGTTCATAGTGACATAATATAATGTTAAAAGTTGTGAAACATAAATCTGCTTCTAAACGTATAGTTTTATATCCATTTCCAAACTTTATGAACACTATTTGTATTTAAATTGCTGTAATATTTCATAACCGGCAAAGAATTATAACATATAATAACAATTTTAAAAGCGTCCCAAGCTCAAATGTGTTTCAGGTACACATAATCATAACAACAAATTGTTCGTAGTTTTTGAAGGGTTTATAGGGATTGCTTTTAATTTTTGAACTATTTTTAGGAATGTGACAAAAAAAAATATTTTAAAATTATTGTTTCAGTTTGAAACACACGAGTGCATGCGTTAATTTTTTTATATTTTATTTTGAGTCAATCGATTTTTTTATAAAATATAGTAATTCTATTGTTGTTGGGCCAGAAGCATAAAATGTAAATACACACGCCCGGTTACCCAAGCTTTGTAGTGTGCCATTACGGACCTACCACTATTATTATATGTAGCCGTGTAGGTATATGTGTGGTGTGTAGTGTTGTGTGAGTAACTCGATCACCAATGGTGGGGACAGCCGGATAAATGGTGATAAGCTACGTGTGCGATAATGATGAGTTGTGTATATTTGCGTTGTGTGTATGCTTAATGCTCGAAACTATAAAAATGCATTACAGAGAAAACAATTACTGGTTGTGTTACAGTATATATTATTATAAATCGCTTGCGATTTCGTAAATATAATATTTATTTTACTAGTGATATAAAATATTAGCCTTATAACCCGATTTCACCCGGGAAAAATTCACAAATATAAAATACTGTGATATATCGGTGTATTTTGGTTTTAGTGTACCTCAGTTAGTTCTTGGTATATATTCAAAGTATTTCAAACCTTTTAAACATCTCTAAAAACAATCTCTGAAATTTCCGTCAAAATCGGTCTGGTTATTTTTGAGTTGATAGGATTATATAGGCTACAAACATATATAGAATAACTAGCTGATCCCGTGCACTTCGTTTCCCGTTCAATGTACCAACTCTATATGCCTCAAACTGTGTCAATTCGTTATTTATAATATTCGGTGTATGGTGTTCAAAATGTATCTTAACTTTTTCGTTGGCCGGAATAAAAATTCTAATTTGCAGCAGTATATTATCAGGTAGGCAATCTACCTGCGGTAGATCGCGGACCCCGTGCTGTTTGTACGTAACTGTATGATTTAACTCTTATGTATTAAAGTTATAGCAAATTTGTCGTGTTCCACCTATAATGGATTAATATAATCTATTAATACAAAATCCTAACCTAACCTAACCGTACTAATATCAGATGAATAAAAAAAACCAAATTTAACCATTTTAAAATAACCTGTCTTCTTCCCAGAGGTTTATTCTATACATAAACATTCATTTATATGTATATATATTTATAAAAAATAATACAAATCAACAAACATGCCCGATTAACCAATAGCAACCAATATATATACACTGTTTTGCTCTACTGTTGTATTCTTTACATCCAGATTTCCTAATTTTCCGATGGATTTTCTTAAAATTTTCTTTCGTAAAAACCTTCTCCTGGTAATTACGAACATTAAAAAATTAAAAAATTGAGCCAAATCGGACCAGCCGTTCTCGATTGATGAGGTAACGACATTTTTCACTCTCCATCTTTATATATATAGATAACTAACATTATCGGACTTTATTTATGCCCAAAACCTGCTCCGTGATATCCTCTTTCATTAAAAAAAATGCATGACAATTGGATAAGAAGTTTCGAAGCCAAACCGTAACAAAGATTTCCTCTTTTGCTTGATTTAAGTTTTATATGTATAGATGTGCTATCTCAATGACGTATATTTGAATGGTGATTTATTGAAAAAGAACCCAAGTTACATTTTTGACAAAAATAGTTTTGTTGTACATTATTAATCCTCTTATGTAAACACATAATATCATATGCTTATAATTTGTAAATCAGACTGATTCAATAAAATTAGGTACATAAGTTTTTCTTTATTTTTAATTTTAATAAAAAAATATTGTTTTTTTAAGATTGTTACCTATTCATTTGTTTATATTCAAAGTTTGTTATTTAGTTGTATTGTTATCTATTTAATTGGATAAAATAAATAAGAAGATATTATATTATTTTAAAATGTGACTATTAATGTGTCTTGCATTACGTGTACGCCGTCCAATGTTTGTTCTTCTCATAGGAGGCATGATTCAAGCATAAAAATTCTCTCCAAAAAACAATAGTCGTTTTTGATTGAAAAAGTTCATAGAAAACATAAAACGATAATGTTTCAAAGTAAAATGAATAATGTGCCAACTATTATATTTGTTTACTCTAAAGTTATAAGTGTCTATAATAAAAAATGTATATCAACCAGAATATAAAAATATATTTTTTTTTTTCGATTTTTATTATTATTTATATTATATTTATATTTATATTTTTATCAGCTAGAGGGCGCCACCGGTGTAACTCAGTTTTTTTCTCTAAATCTCTAACTAACATGAATTAGGTCCATAATTTATGCTATAAACCCGCTCACCGACATTCTCTATCATTTAAAAAAAATTTGAGCAAAATCGGCCAAGCCGTTCTCAACTGATGCTATTTCTAATTTTTTGTCTCCATTTTTATATATAAAGATAATTGTATAAAATATATACTTATATTTGTTTAATATAATTTCTTTGATTCATTATTCGAGGACATCAAAATTTGAGGCATTCTTCTATCTGTCTAAGTAACCTTATCCAATGGCAATCATTTAAAGGTATTCAAAAAAATGTAGGTACTTATTTCTACTACTATTTCTATTGTAATCTGTAAATAATTTTTAATCATTTATATAAGAAAATAAAATTTATTTTGAATCTTAAAATCCATCTTGAATCTTAAAATCCTTGTGTAAGCACCTCTTCAAAATGAGAATTTTGGAAGATTCTTTCTTAGTGCACTTTTAGATTCTGAGTGGAGCGATGAATGTATTGGTTTTACAATGATGTATGTTTTTATATTTTTATTTATATTTTTGTGTCTGTCATTCACGTTTTGGGACAGTAAAAGTGCTTCGATTTTCTTCAATAGTACCTTTTCTGATAGGAAAGTGAATCTAGTTGGTACTTTGGGGGGTGAAAAGTAAACATTTTCCAGTAGTTTTCACAAGCGCCGGGAAAAACAACATAAAAATTAAGGAAAAACGGGAATTTTTACGCAAAATCGATTTTCCAAAAAATCGAATTTGGTTTTTGGTGTAACTTTAAAAAAAATGACCGTAGATACATGAAATTTTCACTGGTTGTTTATATTTGCATTTTCTAAACACGATAACATTTTCAAAATATTTTGATTTATTTTGAACTGTTTAGGGACATTTTCATTTTTCATTTTTTTTTAGTTTTTTTTCTAGAAATATCAATAAAATTTTATTTGTTGGTTGCGAAAGCTTGAAAATTTAATAGAAGGCTCCTAATATGTTGTTTCAAAGGCAGATGAAAAATATTAAAAATCCTTAGTCACAATTTTTTTTTATAAGCATTTAAAGTTCAAAAATTGACAAAATATGGAAAAATCACGAAAATTAGCAAATTATTTTGAGTTAAGAATTCGTAAAAATTTTTCTTTTTAAATCTAAGATTTGAAAATGAAACACAAGATTCCTTATAAGATTATCTACCTTTATCAATAAAAAAATCTCTACCGGACAGTCAAATTAAATTTTTATGTGCGTTTGAAATTCAAATTTTTACAACATTGGATTTTCACTCGATTTCTCATGTAGCGATTTCCTTATTTTGTTGTAATTCAAAAACGAATAACTGTAGATACATGAAAATTTCACTGAATGTTTATATTAGCATTTCCTATACACCATACAATTTTGAAAATATTTTGACTCTTTTTGAGCTGTTTATGGACATTTACAGCTATCAATTTTTTTTAGTTTTTTTTTCTATAAATATCAATAAAGTTTTATCTGTTGGGCCAAAAAGTGTAAAAATTTAATACAAGGCTCCTGATATATTGGTACAATATCAGTTGAAAAATATTAAAAATACATAGGCACGATTTTTTTTTATAAGCATTTAAAGTTGGAATTTTGACAAAATTTATCAAAATCTCAAAAATTATCAATCGTTGGAATTAAAAAATTATAAAATGTTCAGTTTTTATAACTAAGAGTTGAAAATTTAAAACAAAGATTCTCTTAAATAATTCATACTGTAACCAAAAAATCTAAAAAATATATAAACACACTTATTTTTTACAGACATTTTAATTTCAAATTTAGACAAAATTTCATATTTAAACCAAGAATTACGATTTTAGTTATTTTGTTGTGATTGAATAATATTATTCGTGGGTACTTGAAACTTCTAAAGTGTACTATTATATATCTATGATAGTATCACGGTTTTTGTTGATGTATAACGCGTTATAAGTATCTAATGGATATTGTGATATGATTAGTTTGGAATTTATTATAGGTACCTACCTATTATAGGTCAATTTTTTGTTTAATACCATAGATATGTATATAATATGTCTTATACATAGACTGACATACCGTCACCGCTCAGAATCGTTTTTCTTATACAATGATATTATATCATTGAATTCAAATTTAATACCATCCATTATACAGTGACCCACTTGTAACCTACTGTACAGCAGAGCGACACCCACTTGCCCACCTTTTTTTTTTATACATGGTAGTACCATGAAAATGTCAAGGCTCTATAGCTATTAGCTACCATAGTTTAAGCTCTGCGCTGATCGAAGTCAGTCAGTCAGGAGCCGATAGACTACATAGGTATAATGTATAATAAAACTAACCTAACACAAGAACCACAACAACTTTAGGCGGGCATGGACGCATGGTACCTAATTACAATGAGGTGAGTCAAAAATTACACGATAAAACGCGTGGCTGGCTTCCTTGGGTAGTGCTGAACCATCTGCCACTCTCTCGCTAGGTTTTCCTTTTCATCTATATTGTAGAATTCCCCCAACATTGATTTAGCCCGGAACAAAATAACAGTTCATGTATGGGGGTTAGTCGGTATGTTTTCCTTACTAGGCCTACGCAACAAGTCTGGAAATTCTGTTATTTGGAGGAGTTTCCCGAGTATGCCTCTCCATGCCTACTCTTGTCTTGATCCTGGCAGTGTCTTCTGAAGGGTAACATAGTATGCAATGGCTACTTCCGGCCCTGCCGATCCGGCACAGTAGTTCTGGAAATATCCATGGCTGTTTAAGGCATGGAAACGTCTAAGTAGTAGACTAGTTTGTAGATACAGTCGTTACCCTGTTCAACCATGTGTTAAAATCCGGGATTATTTCCCTCATCCGCTCAGTCTTACTTGACTGTCACTATCCCTATTGCCATTCACTGACGTCGATTATTCTCTCCTACCTCCATGTGTTCACTGTTCAGCTTTCCTTCTCCCATGATTCCTGGTTCGGTCTACGGCCAAAATGTCAATCAGTGGCATTACCATGAGGTCTAGTTCTGCGTCGTCTGATATGTCCTGTATGCTCTGATGATGAGTGTCCCTTGCGTTGCTGCCAAATAAGAGTTTTCCGGTTTATGTCAGTGACAACGGCTCATATGCCCACACTGGAGTGGCGTACCTACATTAGTTGACTGTTCACCACGATTCCGACAATAGCTGGTATATGGTACCTACAGACATTCATTTATCCATACTACATTATAGATATGAATTTTTAGATTACTTATATTAATCAGATATTGATATTACACTTCTAATAATATTCCCTCTTTAATTCTCAACTAATCATCACTTTTTGATTCTTTTAGCTTATTTAACTATCATTCGACCTTCCGGCTTCCCAGGTGCCTATTTCTTTTTAAAAGCTATCTTGAATATAATTTATATCCTTCAAAATGTCTAAAATAATTTTTTTTTTACTGAGCCCTGCAACTGCTATAGTTATTGTAGGGTGGTCCTCTGGTATAGATGAAGGAAAAAAAAAATTGCAAAATGTTCAAGTTACCCCCCTCAAATCGGTTCCAATACTTAAAAAAGCATGAGAAAAAATTTCTTAATTTTATTATATACTTATCAATAAAAAAAAAAGGTGCTCTGCTGTACAGTAGATTACAAGTTGGTCACTGTATAATGGATGGTATTAAATTTGAATTTAATGATATAATATCTTTCTATAAGAAAAACTTGATAAATTTTGTCAAAATTCGATCTTCAAATGCTTATAAAAAAAATTGTGCCTGTGTATTTTTAATATTTTTCAGCTGATATTGTAACAATATATAAGGAGCCTTGTATTACATTTTTATACTTTTTGGCCCAACAGATAAAACTTTTTTGATATTCATAGAAAAAAAAAATAAAATTGTCCGTAAAAAGCTCAAAACAAGTCAAAATATTTTGAAAATTTTATCAAGTATAAGAAATGATAAAATACACCTTCAGTGAAATTTTCATGAATCTAAAGTTATTCGTTTTTAAATTAGAATAAAATAAGAAAATTGCTACATGAGAAATCGAATGAATATCCAGTGTTGTAAAAATTTAACCTTCAAACGCACATAAAAATTTAATTTGTCTTTCTTATAGACATTTTTTTTTTTTTTGATAAAGGTAGATAATCTTATAAGGAATCTTGTGTTGCATTTTAAATCTTAGATTTAAAAAGAAAAATTTTTACGAATTCTTAACTCAAAATAATTTGCTAATTTTCGTGATTTTCGTGATTTTTCCATATTTTGTCAATTTTTGAACTTTAAATAATTATTATAAAAAAAAAACTGTGACAAAGGATTTTTGATATTTTTCAAATGTCATTGTAACAATATAGTTTTATCCTTATTTTAAATTTTCTAGTTCTTTTACACAACAAATAAAGTTTTATTGACATTCATAGAAAAAAAAACTAATAAAATGGAAAACTGAAAATGTCCCTAAAAAGTTCAAAACCAATCAAAATATTTTGGAAATTTTATCGTGTATAGAAAATGGAAATATAAACAACCAGTGAAAATGTATCTATGGTAATTTGTTTTAAAGTTACCCCAAAAACAAAAGTCGATCTTATGAAAAATCGATTTTGAGTAAAAATTCCCGTTTATCCTAAATTGTTATGTTGTTCTTCCCTTCGCTTTGGAAAACTATTAGGAATTTTAAAATTTGACCAATGCACCAACAATATTCACTTTCCAATCGCACATGATACTGAAGTTGAAAATCGAAGCATTATTTCGACTACTTATCGTGTACACAGACACAAAAATAAAAAAAATATATATATAAAAACACACATCATTGTAAAATCAATACATTCATCGTTCCACTCAGAATCTTAAATATTAATTTGTAACTATTTTTTAACGTGGCAATAAATAAAATGTTTTCTGTATCATCTAATGCGATTTAAATGAACATAAACTTATGTAGGTACTGTATAATATAGTTTGTAAGTAATACTACACGTTGTAATCTAGGATATAAGCATAGGCGTAATTTCGCTAAAATTCAGGGGGTGCAAAACTAATCAGGAAAGTTACAAACTTTCTACAAAATTGCAAAATAGGTACCGCTTGAACATTTATTTACTACTTTTTCAATACTAGTTCCTCGATCAAAATTCAAAATTGTATACACAATTTAGTATTATCATTAATAATATGAAGTAAATACATTTTATTATATAAATTAAAATATTAGTAGACACTGTAATTTATTACATTGATATAATATTAATACATATTAATTAACAAAATTAAATTAAACTTAAGCATCTGCCATGTACAGTTGCTGCTGCATTGAACTCGTCGATTACAATTTATTTCAGAATCTATAACTCGATTTCTATCAATTTGTAAGTTGTAACATAGCTATATCAGACAGCCATTCTTGTCCCACAGTTGTTCTGAGGTAAGTTTTAAGCCTTCGTAATCAGGAAAAACTTCGTTTACAAGATGATAGTGTTTGTAGGTATTGTCATAAATAGTGTTAAAATTTCAGATAATAAAGGACACCTATTTTTAATTTCACCTTGTTTCATATAATCTAATTTGTTTTAAAATACACTATTATTTAAGTTAGTTTGTTTAGATTTGAATATTCTAATAAAGATTTTTAGTTCTATTTGAAGTTCATGATTATAAAACTTATAGGTGTTACTAATAATGTCTAATAACGTTAACATTATTTTATAAATATTTAAAAAATTGGCAAAATTATACATTATAAATATAGAAAATTTAGGGGGTGCAAAATGATAGTTTTGCACCCCCTCAACAATTCCAGGGGGTGCAAGTGCACCCCTTTGCACCCCCGAGATTACGCCTATGGATATAAGAAATTAGTATAGAATGGTTAGGTAGGTACGAATAGAGTAGGTACTGAGTAGTTTACCTAATACGAATACCTATACCCATATTTTTCCATTATTACGTGAAGATTATTTCCATGACACATTGTAACATTCATTACTCGTACAACAAAACTAAGTATTATCTACGTTCTACATTCTACATCATTGTACATTATTACACTTAGGACTTATAGGTATGTGATGTGTTATCGGGTTTATTAAATCACTATAGATCGTCAATTATTTCTCAGTTGAATTATAACAACAACCAGTGTCATACTTAATAAATATCGTGTGCTATGTTTTCACAATGCGTGTTATACTTTATAAGAAATACATGTTATTTTACTGATTTACAATGGTTACCAGGAATAGTTTACGACTTTACGTAAGTCAACATTTATATGAAATTATATTGAAAAGTGTGTTTGATTTAAAATTTGAGTTAACATTGGGCCCAGACGTGGGAATTTTTAAAAGGTTCACAAAAGGGGAATAATTGACTAACAATTTTAATCCTAAATCCTGGCATACAAAATAGTATTGTAATGGATTCTGTAAATAACGTATGTGATCATATTATTAAGTTTTATAAAGATCAACTTTTAGAAAAGCATCTAAGAGATGATTACAGAGAGTTACTAGAATTGACAGTAATGTTTTTGGGCCGATAACTTTCAAGTGACATTATATAGCTTTATGATGGTCAAAGCTATTTATAAATGAAAAATATATTCATTTCGTGAACAGTTTAGATTAACACCCAATGAAGAAAGTGCCTTAAGGAGTATATTTTGCATTTTTATTGTACGATTATACTTAAAAGTACCTAGATATAGTTTAATTCCCTGTAACGGGCTGTGACTACGTACATATTATAATAGTAATAATATATAAAATATTATATTATATTATGCTGTATTGAGTATAATGCGCTTATAATATAATATGTTATATTCAATAATAGATATAAATGCTGCAGAGGGCACGTAACCTAATAATAGTAATAATATAAACGTCCGGGCGGCCATATCGATAAGAGTATAGAACGCGCGCATTATCCATATTCTGGGAAGGACAAAAAGCCGTAAACAACAAAATAGATAACTTTGAGAAAACATATAATCCCAATTAACATTATTTTGTAGAGGACGCCCGAAATGACCTCAGGTATACGCAGCTATGTACCATTTATATCCTAAAAACGCTATAGGAGGGATATAATAGGAAAACCGACGAAATACGTCGATGGACAAGTGTCCATCAGACGAACACCAGCCAAGACGACGAGCACTAGCAGAACAGCCACAAAGTCAATACTAAGTCACAACCCGTTTACCACTATTTTATAATTTAATTATTTGGACTTAGAATATTTTTCGTGTTAAATAAATACAAATAAACTATCATTATACCAAAAAAAAAAAAAAAAAAAAAAAAATATATTTAAAGGGAATTAATGATAAGATAGTGTCAACAGTAGGACAAATTAAGATAACTTTAAGGTTTAATGAAGTTAATATTGAAACGGTGTTTCAAGTAGTACGTGATTCGTTTCCTATACCTAGGGATGGTATTTTAGGACAACAATTTTTAAGGGAAAATAAGGCAATAATTGATGTAGCTAATAATTCGTTAATAATAAATAATAAGATATTCAATAAGATATTTAATTCGGTTGGGTTAAAGCGTTAATTGGTTTAAATTTGGAATTTATTAATTTTATATTTTGGTTATTTTATTATATAGTTAAATTAGATATCTTGTTTTTAATTGTTAATTAAACCTAATTAATTGAGCCAATTGTGTGCTAGGGAAGACAGATGAACTTTTACTGAAAATTATACTAGGAGTAGTGCACGATTTATATGCTAGGACGAAGTAGGGACGAACAAGGGTTTCATAGGACATTGTTATTTGTTAGGATACGTGAAGTAAATTCCCGAACCAGAAGACCTACTGGCAAACAAAGAATATAGAATGATAACAAATCGATTATATTATAGATTATTTGGTATACTGGCGATTCTTGGACAAGCAAGGGTGACATATGATACAATAGGAGCGAATAAGATAATACTTAATAAAAAGACACCACTAGGAGAACTTGTAGTACAAGGTATGACGACTTATAAGGACAACAATATAATGATACCAGATAGTTATAGACAAACCTGTAATTTACAAACCATTCGTATAAATTGCAAGGGAACAATGGACGGTGAAAAACTAGATCAAGCAGATGGAACATATCTGTCCGTATACGTAGGTAATTTATGTTCAATTCAATTATTGAGAGGAGAAGACGACGAAGAAGCAACCATAATGCAATTCTGGTTGAGTGGAGACAGGATAATAATTAAACAATTCCTTATAGAACCCACCACTAATCAAAATTATCAAATCAACAACCAATCAATGGAACCTCTAGAAAAGGAAACCAGAAAACGATCATTATCCGACAAATCAGAAACAACCACCCCGTCAAACAACACTGAACGTACAGTAACAAACTCTCCAGAACAAATAAAATCAGATGCAATTATCTCTACGCCTACTACAACCACTCAGGTACAAAATGAAGAAAATATCACAAAGCAATTGGGTACAACAACCACCCAATCCAACGTTGTCACCACTGTCAAGGAATCGCACGTGAACGCCACAATTGTTGAAGAAAATACTGAAATTAATAAACTAAGGGATGTAACAGAATCTAAAGAATCCATAGGGTCAACTACAAGATGCAATGAACCAACTAATAGAAACGGGTTAGAATCAAAAAATATATATATATTAAGTATTATAATGGGAATAGTAATATTAGTCATGATTATATCAGCAATTAGCATAGCACGGTATTATAAATTGGTAGAAAGAAATAGATTTAATTATTTAAATACAATAAATCTTACTTCATATAAATCATATGATGATATAGACCTAGCGGAAACACAAGTATAAAAAAAAAAAAAAATATTTCAAAAATCTCCAGTACTTGAAGTTATTGTGAAACATGGTTACACGACCCTTAGTAACTGTAGCTATGTGACGCAAAAATGGATACTGTACTGGACGAATTATCGTAGTCAACATAGGATCTTATTAAGCATAGATCTAGAAATTAATCATAAGAATAGATAAGGTTGTACTCACCATATGTACAAGTAATTTCTTAGATAGAGTGTTGAATTAAATAAAACATAGATTATTGGGGAATATAATTATACATATATTAGTTATAGATATTACAAATTACTATCGTTGTTAATTACATAGATGTTGACATGAACATGGTTACATGACCTTTAGTAAAACTGTAATCAAAGACATGAAAACGGAAAGTAACGAACAGTTAATATAATATTATAGGAAACCATAACAATAAATTGTTATGATGAATTTGAATTATTTCTTATGTAGGTTGTTATGCATTTCTACCATTCAAGGGCAACTTCCGTATTTAAATGAAGAATTTAAGAATGAGACAGCTATATTTTTCGAAAATCAGGGCGAGTTAAGGATTGTAGGAGCACATTGGGAACTTGTAACTTATGTACCTTTAATTAATTATGACAAACGATATGATCAATTATTCAATGAAATTAGTAATATGTCACATAACTGTAAGGATACAATATCTGAATATGAAGTATGCACAAGATTTGCACATGTAGTAAAAACCACGTTTAAAGAAATAGCGACGCAACGAGAACAAATGTATGAATCTATTGGTAGATACGTAGGATCTGATAATAAAATGTCCACGGTTGATAGGAATAGAAGGGGGCTCATAAACATTATAGGTAGTGCTATGAAAACATTATTTGGAGTATGCGACGATGATTGTACCAAAGAAACTAATAATAATATTGAAAAAATTGAAACCAGCAATGAAAATATGTTACATATCTTAAAGAGTCAAACCACTGTAGTCAAATCGGTAGTACAAGGAATAGGAAACACATCCACTGAAATGAATACATTATATGAGGAACTAGTAAACAAACAGGGCGAAATCTATAAGAAACTAAAAACAGCAGAAAATCATACATACACTATCGAAACAATGATGCTCAGTGACAGAATACATAACATTTTCACTGCATTAATCACACAATTTTCATACGAAACCACGACTATAAGTGCCATAATAACAGCCGCCAGAACAGGAATATTACACCCAAGTCTAGTAACCCCTAGGGAACTGGCTAAACAGCTAACTCAAATCAAATTAAATTTACCTGTTAATCTAAATTTGCCTATGGGGTCAAAACCAAATGAAATTTATGAATTAAGTAAAATAACTAAAATGGCCGTGTACTATAGTAGGAACCAAATTGTTTTTCTAATAAAAATTCCACTAGTAATCGAATTAGAATTAACCTTGTTCAAAATAATACCTATTCCACATAAATTTGATTCACATCATAGTGTAATATTAAAACCCGAATTCCAGTATGTAGGAATAACCAGAAATAGGAAACAGTTCACAACATTCACTGAAACTCAATTGTTGAGCTGCACAGAAACTGAGATTTTTATCATATGTCCAGAGTTTCAACCCGTACAACATGAATCGGTTAGACAACCGTGTGAAGTCTCGTTATTCAAAAATCCGGATGAGTTACCTAGTAACTGTGAGGCAGGAATTATAGTAATTACTAAAAATATTTATCATAAATTGAAATATGCCAACACATGGATTTACACTACTACTAGTGACACATTGACCATAACGTGTCAAGGTGAACAAGAACCTTACATAGTGAAGTTACAAAATCAAGGGTTAATTAATCTAAAACAGGAATGTAGAGCTTATGCCAATGATATAGTCTTAAATCCCACCAGAGAAGTCAAGTCAAAATATTATATAAATTTCATTCCCAAATTAGGTATAGGAAGTTTGACATTAAAAATCCCACAACTCGATGCAATAACAATACCAAAGTACACACAAAAACATGATTTATTAAAATTAGATAATGTACATGAGTTAGCTCATTCATTGAGTGACATCCAGTCAATGATAGACCAAGAAATAGATAGGCAGAGTGGAAATGCAGAAGATACTAAATATTATATGACGTACGTTTTATTAGGATTGATTCTATTTTTGTTAATTATACTAGTAATACTATATGTAATATACCGTTATACTGATGTTTTGAAAAGAACCAATACTAGGAGGACAATATCGATAGGTGAACCAATTAATAGGAGTAAATTTTATACGCAACAAATGTATGAAACAATGAATAGGGATAACCCACAATCATACGCATTACAAAACCCTATAATACAAAGTAAGTTAAATGAAGATAAAAACGTAAGTAAGGAAAATATTATGCAAGGTAATGAAGTAACAAGTACAAGTAAAGTAAATACAGGTGTTAAGTTGCCATCAATAATAAATGGTTAAAGTAGTTAATTGAAATAATGTAAAGATAAATTTAAACACGCACTTATTAAATATACTGGTCTGTAATTCCATTGGAGATTATGAAATATTTGTAATCATTAAAAATAAAATATATATAACATGTAAATTAACATTAAAATATTATTGTATCCAATGCTATAGTAATATAGTATGTTATTGTATTAGTTATTAAGGTATAATGCGTTAACTAAAAATTTTAATTACTATGTTATTATGTTTAAAAATCAAATGAAAAAAAATATTATATTATATTAAATATTATTATGTAATGAAACTGTTATGATATATATATATAAAAAAAAAAAAATGTTATGATATGTTATATTGTTATAAAAGAAATATTGTTATGTTTTGTGATGAAAAATTATGTATTGTAAAAGAAATTATGTAAAATGAAAATCATTATGTCATGAAAAGAAATTATGTAAAATTGTCTTTATGACAATTATTAACAATTTATGTACTATGTATTTATATCCATGTCTTATGTAAATTTATTTTAAAGATTTTTGTAGTTCTACAAATTGTAGCCCTACCAAAACCTTTGAAAGGGCACGGAGGTGTAACGGGCTGTGACTACGTACATATTATAATAGTAATAATATATAAAATATTATATTATATTATGCTGTATTGAGTATAATGCGCTTATAATATAATATGTTATATTCAATAATAGATATAAATGCTGCAGAGGGCACGTAACCTAATAATAGTAATAATATAAACGTCCGGGCGGCCATATCGATAAGAGTATAGAACGCGCGCATTATCCATATTCTGGGAAGGACAAAAAGCCGTAAACAACAAAATAGATAACTTTGAGAAAACATATAATCCCAATTAACATTATTTTGTAGAGGACGCCCGAAATGACCTCAGGTATACGCAGCTATGTACCATTTATATCCTAAAAACGCTATAGGAGGGATATAATAGGAAAACCGACGAAATACGTCGATGGACAAGTGTCCATCAGACGAACACCAGCCAAGACGACGAGCACTAGCAGAACAGCCACAAAGTCAATACTAAGTCACAACCCGTTTACCACTATTTTATAATTTAATTATTTGGACTTAGAATATTTTTCGTGTTAAATAAATACAAATAAACTATCATTATACCAACAACTTGTCATTTTAATTCAAAATACCATCAATATTGAGTTGAAGTAGTTGGCACGTTACATCCCCATCTTCAATCAAAGCACCTTTACAAGACTTGACTTTTATAAAAAAAACTTTTTACATTATACCTCTATAGATAAAGATATATCTTAGATAGTAGTTAGTTCAGTTCGCTGTTGACCTGCAACGCGACCGCACGTTGTACGGTTATATTCGCTCCGTTATCGCGTTTCAGTATGTAAACAGTTAACAGTTCTCGGGTTTCACTCCGTTGAACACGTTTTCATTCCAATATGAATAACACTACCTCTCCGAACATTTTTATATCCAAACGGTCGCTGCCATCTTCTCCAAATTCACCTATCCAAATGGGGAAAAAAACTAAGTCATTTGTTTCGCCAAATAAATTCGCTGTACTAGCTACCGAAGAGGACATCGAAATCCAACACGACACCTCTAATGTTATTTCTAATATAACCAACGAGTCTACACTTCATCATAACCAGGTCAACAACAGGGCTCCGCCAATATACGTTCAAAACATCACCAACTTCTCCGCATTTAAAAACGCGTTAGTTCAAATCACCGGCCAAAACGGTTTTTCTTGCAAGTCCACGTCTTCCTTTTTGATTATTCGTCCTCACGGACGTATCATGTTTAACTTAATCATGAACCATCTAAAGGACACCAGTGCCTTTTTTCATACTTTTATGCCTCCACCACGTCGACCCTACAAGGTCATTATCAGAAACTTGCACCACACTACACTCATCCCCGATATATCTGATGCACTCTCGGAGTTAGGTCACCACACCAGCCGTGTCACAAACGTCAAAAAAAATGGTCACCCATGCCCACTTTTTCTTGTGGAGTTAAAACCCAACACCAACAATAAAGAAATCCTAAACTTGTCTACTATTTTGCACACATATATCAAAGTCGAATTTCCATACAGGACCAAGAGTGGTCCACCTCAGTGCCGTAACTGCCAGAACTATGGTCACACTGCGAACTATTGTCACCATCCTTCAAGGTGTGTCAAATGTGGGGGCGACCACCACACCGTCGACTGCATCAAACCCAAAACCAGCCCAGCTAAGTGCTCCCTATGCATGGGCAATCACACCTCCAACTACAAAGGATGTCAAATATACAAATCTCTTCTCAAACGACGCAGAACCACTCATTCAAAACAACAGAATCCGAATCCGGTACTCAGTTCTTTTCATCTCCAAACTCCCCCTCTCCCTCCCAAAACTTCTTACGCATCCGCTACTAATTCTAAAAATATACCATTACCCAATGTTCACACAACCGATAACCCACTAACAAAATTCTTATCTGAACTTTCCTCTCTAATCTCTCCCCTCATCACGCTCCTTACAGCTGTTCTAAATAAACAGCCTGTTACATAGTGCATTACCTTTATTATCTCATAATTAATTTAATTAAATTTTTTTTTTTTTAATCGCCAGAAACGTTAAACTAACTATTGTACCTTATAGGTCTTCAACTCATATTTATATTAATATTAAGTTAATATATTATCACGTGCTGGGTGTTATCAATGGATAACTTCCCAATCATATTATTTCACTGTTAATTTTATATTCCTTTATCAAATCTAATTATTATACTATTAACTGTATAGATTGTAGATGTATTTTAATAAAAAAAAAAAAAAAAAAAAAAGATAGTAGTTAAAAAGTGATGTGGTCATTTATGGTATTTATATTTTATCTGCAGAATTATGTGAATTTTTTTTCCTGATGAAGCTGTGCCACTAGAGGCTAAAATGGTTCATGCTCTAAACAACGACGATTGTTCATTAGAATGAAGTTCAAATGCACAACGTTAAATGATATCTCCAAAAAATGTAAATGAGTTTTTATAAAAGGAAATCTATGATTTTATATGTGTCAATACTAAAAAACTATTTAAACGATTTGCAATCAATACCACTTTTTTGAATGAAGACCCTTTATATTTGGACAATAATGAAGAGTATAATAAAGCTCTGTTAATTTTAAAAAATATCCCAGTTATAAATGATGTTTTCGAAAGAGGAGTAAAACCTATAGAGGATTATAACAATAAAATAACCAAAGATGAATCTCAAAAACAATACCTTCTACAAATTGTTAGTGATTATTGTAAAAAATATCCTGACCATAAAAAAAAACACTCACATACATTTAAAATATGTTAAGGATATAACTATATAAGTAATAAGTATTAAGTGATTATGTTATTATTTATTATAAATTAATAATATAATTATTTATTAATTATTTGTATGTTAAGTTGCCGGAAATATCTCAATTTTTAAGGTTATTTTTTTTTTTATTTTAATATATTTGAAAAAGTAAAATATTTGCAAGCTAATATATACGAAACAAATTGTAGTAAATTTAGTTTTCTATAATTTGTGTCTTAACAAATTTTTTGTAACATTTTTTTTTATAGAGTTATGTTTAAGAATACCAAAAAAATGTATAATATTAAAAATTTTCCATTTTTGTAACTTTAGGGCTTTTGTGGCACGGGTTAAAATTAAAGAATTTGCATGAAACTTTTTTGAATGACTTTTTTTTTAGTTGAGCCTTTTTAGGGGGGGGGGGTAATCTGAAAAAAATCACAAATGAAAAATAAGGACCACCCTGCTATTGTAGAGATTATGGATTATGGTTGGTAGGGTATTGGTATGGTAGGGTTATACATGTATATGTGTGAATGTATGACAAAGTTTTTCCTTCTACGAACTTGGGTGGACACTGGATACCCATCCGTGAACAAGTAGCAGCGGACGATACTTACTCTCAGTCACATTATGTAACTGATAGCAGCCAACGCGCTATTCCACGCCACACAATAATATTTTACAGTTAAAACCAATTTTGGTCAATTATCATACCATTCTTTCTTTTTATCTTTATTCTAATATATTTTACTATAATTTGTTACAACTTTAGGCTTTAATTATTTTTTTATAGTATAGGTAGGTACCCCTTAATTCTCTTCTCTGAAATATTTGCAAATATGTGCAGAACTATATATGCTGTACCTATCCTATCAGGATTCAGGGTTGTATAGTGTGTTCCTGTAATTTAATAAAAAAAAAGTTCCATGCCCAATTAAGTAGGTACCTAATTTTACTTTTCTCCGAGTATATTATAGAGTCTACTATAGTAGGTAGTTGGTGGTTGGCCATATAAATCGAAATTAGTTAATTATTATAAATTGGAACTAGGACCAGACCCATTTTGCCCATATTACGTGGATGACCACATTAACCGGTACCCACATTATGCAGAATCCATTGTATTGGGTATATACTATATAGGTATACAGTATAGTTAGGGTACCTAGTAAGCCAGCGAGTACAACGCCTTGTATAAGCTAGGTACCTATATTAAAAAATATTAAACTCAGAAAGATGACCCAACAGCTGCATGGCGTATACGACTATAATATTAGTTATATTGTATAGGTTTACGAAGACCCACAACGTAGATGTATATATGTCCTGTATCGAAACGGCTGAATAGGTTACCTTTAGGTATACATATTACATACTGTATACCTACTATCCTACTACTTCTACTATAAAATATATTACGATTTACGACGGTCGTTATCGATATATTAGGTATGCATATATAGAGAAAGCTATATATTCAGTGAGAGGGAGTTTGATAATAAATAATTAATATATTACTTATATAATATTACAAGTTACAACCCTTGTATGCGTACACCGCACACGAGTATATATTACGCATATGGGGTATTAAATGGCACAAATGCTGGCTGTACATATTTGTTGGACAGCATAATATAGTGCTACATATTGGAGACTTATTTATAGTGAAGGGAATCGATCAGTTGGCAGTTAGGTTAACCCTAATACTAATAACCTCTACTGCACTAGAAAAAGTAAACTAAACTAAATATTAAATTATGATAAGTAGGTAGGTACCATAATCGCAAATTGGGGGGAGGATGCTAAGCCCCCCCCCCCCCCAAAAAAAAACCTAGGACATACAATTTTAATATGCTATATTGCAATGGTCTGCTTGCCTTTAATATATTCAGCCCCCACCCCCAAGTCAAAAGTTGAAATTGCGCCTATACGGTAGGTAATAACAGTATTTGAAAATTGTAAATACAGTTTTTGTTATTATAAATCACAAATAAACGATAAAAATTGTCAAAATATAATATTATCAATGTTGATCTTATCGATATAGTCCGTATGTTTCCAAAATACCTATCTAATTGCCGAATGATCTAGCATTACTGCCCATTCGACATTCGTCATGATTTTGGAGGTACTTATACATATACTAAAATATTAATGAAGTAATAAATTAAATAGCTTTACAATTAGAATCTGTTTTTTTTTTTAATAAATATTTAAAAGGTACAAATTTTGTTTAGTGTTTACACAGATGATCTATGAAGATGAAAGTATATGATTCTTTAAAATAGTTTATCATTAAATACTCTTAAATACACATCTGATACTACAACTAAACGTTGACGTTTTAAAAAAATCTGATTTTAGGTTCTGAGCGGAACGAAGTAATGTAATGATTAGGTATACAATGATGCGTGTTTTTTTTGTCATCAACATTTTGAATTGTAAAAATATTCCGATTTTTGAGATCAGCATATTTTCTGGTAGAAAAGTGATTCTAAATGGTACTTTGGGAAAGTCAAAATCGAAAATTCCAAGTAGTTTAAAAAATCACCAAGAAAAAGAAAAAAAAGTGAAAAAAATTTAAAAAATATTGATTTTATGTTTTAGGTGTAGGTAACTCAATAACTAATACCCGTAATAAATAAATAAATAAATTTGAAATTTTGAAATTTTGTCTTTTTGAGCTAGTTATAAACTATAGCCTTGAGAAATTGTTCGAAATTTATAATTTTTTTAAAATTATTCTGGATAAAATCTTTTTTACTTAATAAAAAAAGTCTGATAATATAATGCAGGGTTCCTTATAAGTTGCATTAATGGCAGCTCAAACATTTTAAAGATACATAATATGCAAGATTATTTTTTATATGCATTTAAAGTTAAAATTTTAACGAAATTCATATAGATTTCAAAATTATCAAACTATTCTTCAGTTTGAAATTCATAAAAGTTTTTCTTTTCATAGCTAACATTATATATTTGAATAGAATATTCCCCAATAATTTGTCTACATTATATTATTATAAATAATATTCAGCAATAGATGATCGAATTCCTATCAATCGATTTTTGATATTTTGTTGTATTAATTTGAAAACGAATAACCGTAGACTCTTGAAATGTTCACCAAATATTTATATTAGAATTTGCCACACGTCATTGTAAAATTGTCAAACTATATTTTCTCTTTTTGAGTTATTTATAGCCACGATAACTTTTTCAGATTTTGTAAATTATTTTTCAGTGAGAAATAGCTAACATTTCAATTGGAAATTCCCTCCCAAAATTTTTTTCTACCTCTATCAAAGAGAAAAAGTTCACCGAAAAGTTACGCTATTTATAGCCATGAAATATTTTTGATATTAATTGATATATTGTTTTTACAATAATTAGTTTTTTGAATTTTAGATTCTGAGTGAAACGATGAATGTATTGATTTTACAATGATGTGTGTTTTTTTTTTTATTTTAGATTCTGAGTGAAACGATGAATGTATTGATTTTACAATGATGTGTGTTTTTTTTTTAATTTTTTTATTTTTATATTTATTTTTTTTGTGTCTGTGTACACGATAAGTAGTCGAAATAATGCTTCGATTTTCGACTTCAGTATCTTGTTCGATTGGAAAGTGAATATCGTTGGTGCATTGGGGAGGTCAAAATTTAAATTTCCCAGTAGTTTTCAAGAGCGCCGGGAAAAACAACATAAAAATTAAGGAAAAACGGGAATTTTTACGCAAAATCGGTTTTCCAAAAAATCGATTCTGGTTTTTGGTGTAACTTTAAAACAAATGACCGTAGATACATGAAATTTTCACTGGTTGTTTATATTTGCATCTTCTATACACGATAACATTTTCAAAATATTTTGATTTATTTTGAACAGTTTAAGGACATTTTCATTTTTCGTTTTTTTTTAGTTTTTTTTCTAGAAATATCAATAAAATTTTATTTGTTGGTTGCGAAAGCTTGAAAATTTAATAGAAGGCTCCTAATATATTGTTTCAAAGGCAGATGAAAAATATTAAAAATCCTTAGTCACAATTTTTTTTTATAAGCATTTAAAGTTCAAAAATTGACAAAATATGGAAAAATCACGAAAATTAGCAAATTATTTTGAGTTAAGAATTCGTAAAAATTTTTCCTTTTAAATCTAAGATTTGAAAATGTAATACAAGATTACTCATAAGTTTGTCTACCTGTATCAATAAAAAAATCTCTACCGGACAGTTAAATTAAATTTTTATGAGGGTTTGAAATTCAAATTTTTACAACATTGGTTATTCACTCGATTTCTCATGTAGCGATTTCCTTATTTTGTTGTAATTCAAAAACGAATAACTGTAGATACATGAAAATTTCACTGAATGTTTATATTAGCATTTCCTATACACCATACGATTTTGAAAATTTGACTCTTTTTGAGCTGTTTACGGACATTTTCATTTTTCAATTTTTTTAGTTTTTTTTTCTATGAATATCAATAAAGTTTTATCTGTTGGCCCAAAAAGTGTAAAAATTTAATACAAGGCTCCTGACATATTGTTACAATATCAGTTGAAAAATATTAAAAATACATAGGCACAATTTTTTTTTATAAGCATTTAAACATCGAATTTTGACAGAATTTTTCAAAATCTCGAAAATTATTAATCATCGTAATTAATAAATTATAAAATGTTCAGTTTTTATAGCTAAGGATTGAAAATTTAAAACAAGATTCCACGTAAGTAGTTAATTCTCTTACCGAAAAATCTAAAAATATACAATCACAGTTTATTTTTATAGTCATTTTATGTTCAAATTTGGACGAAATTACATATTAAAAAGGTGGGTAAGTGGATGTCGCTCTGCTGTACAGTATGTTACAAGTGGGTCACTGTATAATTGATGCTATTAAATTTGAATTCAATGATACAATATCATTGTATAAGAAAAACGATTCTGAGCGAAGACGGTATGTCAGTCTAGGTTAAGACAAATTATATACATATCTATGGTATTAAAAAAAATTGACCTATAATAAATTCCAAATTAATCATATCACATTATCACAATATCCATTAGGTACTAATAACACGTTATACACCAACAACAAACCCTGATACTATCATATATATATAATAGTACACTTTAGAAGTTTCAAGTAGGTACCCACGAATAATATTATATAATCACAACAAAATAACTAGGTTTTTAATATGTAATTTCGTCAAAATTTGAACATAAAATGACTATAAAAATAAACTGTGATTGTATATTTTTTAGATTTTTCGGTAAGAGAATTAACTACTTACGTGAAATCTTGTTTTAAATTTTCAATCCTTAGCTATAAAAACTGAACATTTTATAATTTATTAATTACGATGATTAATAATTTTCGAGATTTTGAAAAATTCTGTCAAAATTCGATGTTAAAATGCTTATAAAAAAAAATTGTGCCTATGTATTTTTAATATTTTTCAACTGATATTGTAACAATATATCAGGAGCCTTGTATTAAATTTTTACACTTTTTGGCCCAACAGATAAAACTTAATTAATATTTATAGAAAAAAAAAACTAAAAAAATTGAAAACTGAAAATGTCCGTAAACGGCTCAAAAAGAGTCAAAATATTTTCAAAATTGTATGGTGTATAGAAAATGCTAATATAAACATTCAGTGAAATTTTCATGTATCTACAGTAATTCGTTTTTTAATTACAACAAAAAAAGGAAATTGCCACATGAGAAATCGAGTGAATATCCAATGTTGTAAAAATTTGAATTTCAAACGCTCATAAAAATTTAATTTGACTCTCCGGTAGAGATTTTTTTATTGATAAAGGTAGACAATCTTATGAGTAATCTTGTATTAGATTTTCAAATCTTAGATTTAAAAAGAAAAATTTTTACGAATTCTTAACTCAAAATAATTTGCTAATTTTCGTGATTTTTCCATATTTTGTCAATTTTTGAACTTTAAATGCTTATAAAAAAAAATTGTGACTAAGGATTTTTAATATTTTTCATCTGCCCTTGAAACAATATATTAGGAGCCTTCTATTAAATTTTCAAGCTTTCGCAACCAACAAATAAAATTTTATTGATATTTCTAGAAAAAAAACAAAAAAAAAACTAAAAATGAAAATGTCCCTAAACTGTTCAAAATAAATCAAAATATTTTGAAAATGTTATCGTGTATAGAAGATGCAAATATAAACAACCAGTGAAAATTGCATGTACCTACGGTCATTTGTTTTAAAGTTACACCAAAAACCAAATTCAATTTTCTGAAAAATCGATTTTGCGTAAAAATTCCCGTTTTTCCTTAATTTTTCTTTTGTTTTTCCCGGCGCTCTTGAAAACTACTGGGAAATTTAAATTTTGACCTCCCCAATGCACCAACGATATTCACTTTCCAATCGAACAAGATACTGAAGTCGAAAATCGAAGCATTATTTCGACTACTTATCGTGTACACAGACACAAAAAAAATAAAAAAGGTGGGTAAGTGGATGTCGCTCTGCTGTACAGTAGGTTACAAGTGGGTCACTGTATAATTGATGCTATTAAATTTGAATTCAATGATACAATATCATTGTATAAGAAAAACGATTCTGAGCGAAGACGGTATGTCAGTCTAGGTTAAGACAAATTATATACATATCTATGGTATTAAAAAAAAATTGACCTATAATAAATTCCAAATTAATCATATCACATTATCACAATATCCATTAGGTACTAATAACACGTTATACACCAACAACAAACCCTGATACTATCATATATATATAATAGTACACTTTAGAAGTTTCAAGTAGGTACCCACGAATAATATTATATAATCACAACAAAATAACTAGGTTTTTTAATATGTAATTTCGTCAAAATTTGAACATAAAATGACTATAAAAATAAACTGTGATTGTATATTTTTTAGATTTTTCGGTAAGAGAATTAACTACTTACGTGAAATCTTGTTTTAAATTTTCAATCCTTAGCTATAAAAACTGAACATTTTATAATTTATTAATTACGATGATTAATAATTTTCGAGATTTTGAAAAATTCTGTCAAAATTCGATGTTAAAATGCTTATAAAAAAAAATTGTGCCTATGTATTTTTAATATTTTTCAACTGATATTGTAACAATATATCAGGAGCCTTGTATTAAATTTTTACACTTTTTGGCCCAACAGATAAAACTTAATTAATATTTATAGAAAAAAAAAACTAAAAAAATTGAAAACTGAAAATGTCCGTAAACGGCTCAAAAAGAGTCAAAATATTTTCAAAATTGTATGGTGTATAGGAAATGCTAATATAAACATTCAGTGAAATTTTCATGTATCTACAGTAATTCGTTTTTTAATTACAACAAAAAAAGGAAATTGCCACATGAGAAATCGAGTGAATATCCAATGTTGTAAAAATTTGAATTTCAAACGCTCATAAAAATTTAATTTGACTTTCCGGTAGAGATTTTTTTATTGATAAAGGTAGACAATCTTATGAGTAATCTTGTATTAGATTTTCAAATCTTAGATTTAAAAAGAAAAATTTTTACGAATTCTTAACTCAAAATAATTTGCTAATTTTCGTGATTTTTCCATATTTTGTCAATTTTTGAACTTTAAATGCTTATAAAAAAAAATTGTGACTAAGGATTTTTAATATTTTTCATCTGCCCTTGAAACAATATATTAGGAGCCTTCTATTAAATTTTCAAGCTTTCGCAACCAACAAATAAAATTTTATTGATATTTCTAGAAAAAAAACAAAAAAAAAACTAAAAATGAAAATGTCCCTAAACTGTTCAAAATAAATCAAAATATTTTGAAAATGTTATCGTGTATAGAAGATGCAAATATAAACAACCAGTGAAAATTGCATGTACCTACGGTCATTTGTTTTAAAGTTACACCAAAAACCAAATTCAATTTTCTGAAAAATCGATTTTGCGTAAAAATTCCCGTTTTTCCTTAATTTTTCTTTTGTTTTTCCCGGCGCTCTTGAAAACTACTGGGAAATTTAAATTTTGACCTCCCCAATGCACCAACGATATTCACTTTCCAATCGAACAAGATACTGAAGTCGAAAATCGAAGCATTATTTCGACTACTTATCGTGTACACAGAAAAAAAAAAATAAAAAAGGTGGGTAAGTGGATGTCGCTCTGCTGTACAGTAGGTTACAAGTGGGTCACTGTATAATTGATGCTATTAAATTTGAATTCAATGATACAATATCATTGTATAAGAAAAACGATTCTGAGCGAAGACGGTATGTCAGTCTAGGTTAAGACAAATTATATACATATCTATGGTATTAAAAAAAAATTGACCTATAATAAATTCCAAATTAATCATATCACATTATCACAATATCCATTAGGTACTAATAACACGTTATACACCAACAACAAACCCTGATACTATCATATATATATAATAGTACACTTTAGAAGTTTCAAGTAGGTACCCACGAATAATATTATATAATCACAACAAAATAACTAGGTTTTTTAATATGTAATTTCGTCAAAATTTGAACATAAAATGACTATAAAAATAAACTGTGATTGTATATTTTTTAGATTTTTCGGTAAGAGAATTAACTACTTACGTGAAATCTTGTTTTAAATTTTCAATCCTTAGCTATAAAAACTGAACATTTTATAATTTATTAATTACGATGATTAATAATTTTCGAGATTTTGAAAAATTCTGTCAAAATTCGATGTTAAAATGCTTATAAAAAAAAATTGTGCCTATGTATTTTTAATATTTTTCAACTGATATTGTAACAATATATCAGGAGCCTTGTATTAAATTTTTACACTTTTTGGCCCAACAGATAAAACTTAATTAATATTTATAGAAAAAAAAACTAAAAAAATTGAAAACTGAAAATGTCCGTAAACGGCTCAAAAAGAGTCAAAATATTTTCAAAATTGTATGGTGTATAGGAAATGCTAATATAAACATTCAGTGAAATTTTCATGTATCTACAGTAATTCGTTTTTTAATTACAACAAAAAAAGGAAATTGCCACATGAGAAATCGAGTGAATATCCAATGTTGTAAAAATTTGAATTTCAAACGCTCATAAAAATTTAATTTGACTTTCCGGTAGAGATTTTTTTATTGATAAAGGTAGACAATCTTATGAGTAATCTTGTATTAGATTTTCAAATCTTAGATTTAAAAAGAAAAATTTTTACGAATTCTTAACTCAAAATAATTTGCTAATTTTCGTGATTTTTCCATATTTTGTCAATTTTTGAACTTTAAATGCTTATAAAAAAAAATTGTGACTAAGGATTTTTAATATTTTTCATCTGCCCTTGAAACAATATATTAGGAGCCTTCTATTAAATTTTCAAGGTTTCGCAACCAACAAATAAAATTTTATTGATATTTCTAGAAAAAAAACTAAAAAAAAACTAAAAATGAAAATGTCCCTAAACTGTTCAAAATAAATCAAAATATTTTGAAAATGTTATCGTGTATAGAAGATGCAAATATAAACAACCAGTGAAAATTGCATGTACCTACGGTCATTTGTTTTAAAGTTACACCAAAAACCAAATTCAATTTTCTGAAAAATCGATTTTGCGTAAAAATTCCCGTTTTTCCTTAATTTTTCTTTTGTTTTTCCCGGCGCTCTTGAAAACTACTGGGAAATTTAAATTTTGACCTCCCCAATGCACCAACGATATTCACTTTCCAATCGAACAAGATACTGAAGTCGAAAATCGAAGCATTATTTCGACTACTTATCGTGTACACAGACACAAAAAAATAAAAAAAAAAATAAAAAAAAAATAAAAAAAAAAATAAAAAAAAAATAAAAAAAAAACACACATCATTGTAAAATCAATACATTCATCGTTTCACTCAGAATCTAAAATAAAATAAAAAAATAAAAAAAAAAACACACATCATTGTAAAATCAATACATTCATCGTTTCACTCAGAATCTAAAAAGCTGGTAAGTGGATGTCGCTCTGCTGTACAGTATGTTACAAGTGAGTCATTATACCTATAATGAATTGTAATAAACTTGAATTCAATGATATTCTATCATTGTATAAGAAAAACGATCCTGAGCGGAGACGGTTTGTCAGTCTGGACATTATATATTGTCATTAATTATTATGTCATGTAAGTTGAATTAATATTATAAAATTATAATTTTTTATTCGTTTCTATGGTAATAAACAAAGCGTTAGAAATTAAAATCCAATTTTTAGCGGTTTTTCGTAATTTTTAGGTGGTTTTTACAGTGGCATTAAATAACTATTAATAAACTCGATAAATGACCTGTCTAAAGTACCATCTTGATCCAATTTGCTAAAAGATAAGGTACTATATGTTGAAATCGAAACACTCCTTCTGGTAGAAATTTTGTATACAGGATATAAAAAAAAATTAAATATACACCATTCAAAAAAAAATCTAAAATATTTTAACGTGTTTTGAACTGTTAAAGTACATTTTAAGTTTCCAATTATTAGATTCCTAGCGGAGTGATGAATATATTGATTTTACAATGTTTTATTTTAGATTCTGAACGCAGTGAGGAAGCTATTGGTTTTACAATGGTGTTTATTTTTTATACCCTTTTTTGTATTCAAAATTTCTACCAGAAGTTCTTCAATTTCAACATATATTTATAACGCTTTGTTTATCACCATAGAAACGAATAAAAAATAATAATATTATAATATTAATTCAACTTACATAGTTACATGATATAATAAATAATAACAATATATAATATCCAAACTGACAAACCGTCTCCGCTCAGAATACATAGGCACAATTTTTTTTATAAGCATTTAAAGTTCTAATTTTGACAAAATTTATCACATTTAAAATTTAATAATAATTTTGTAGTTAAAAATTTATAAAATGTTCAACTTTTATAGCTAATGATTGAACATTTAAAACAATATTCTACTTAAATAGGTTATATGTAAATTACTTTATTCACCTCAGTATCATCAAATATACTTCGTAATATCATAGGCTGACTAACCGTTTTCGCTCAGAATTGTTTTTCCTATACAATGATATTATATCATTGAATTCAAGTTTAATACAATTCATTATACAATGACCCACTTGTAACCTACTGTACAGCTGAGCGACATTTAGTATCAAGACTAACAGCACACTATTGAAACTAGTGAACGAAATTTTTTTTCTGTCGTACGTGTGTAAGATGGAGACAACAAATGCATGGATCAGCAACATAGACTATAAGCTAATGGACAGCGCTTAGAGAGAGAGGTCAGGGGTACGATATACAGTATTTAGTTTCATACGTCTATGATTTCCCCCATTATGGTTTTTCTCTCTTTCTCTTATATGAGTCCACCTAGATTCCCCACAATATGTTCTTTCTCACTCACTCTATATTGGAGCCACTCAGTGATGGCTGGGTGGTGAGGGAGGCGCAATCCATTAGTTTATAGGTCTATGGGTAGCAATTAGCATCCTCTTAAACAATCCATAATAAAAAAATGAGAAAGTTATTAGGAAATCTAAACCAGTGGTATCGGGTCGCTACCCAATCTTGGGTGGCATAATCTATAAAAATGGATCGTGACAGGTCTTTTTGTAAAAAAAAAAAGTTTATAATATAAAATTATAAATTATGAATTCGAATAAGTTATGAATGCATTGAAGAAACATATTTTACATTAGATAATAATATAATGACAGTTATAGTGTCTACTGACATAGAAAATCAATAAATTGAGCTTACTTGTGATCCCAAACTTAAACCAATGTTTATTGAAACTTTTTTGGAAATGTTTTGGGCACACCTATGTATGGAAAATTACGCAAGACTAGCAGCTAAAGTATTTTTTCTTTCATGGCCTACAAATTTGACATTAGTCGTGAAAATGTTGTTACAAAAACAGTGGATCGCGAGTCAAAAAGGTTGAACACTATACTAGTGAAAACCATAGAAAATATGAAAAATATTTTTATATTAAAAAATGTAAAATTCATTAGGTATGTCGTATGTATATCTTTGACAACAATTTAGATTCACTCTAAATTTTAATTTTATTTTGGGCATTAGTTTGTACCATCCCCCTTCCAAGTAAAAAAAATAGTTGGGGTACGCAAAAAAAAATTAAAATAGTAGAGGAGCTCCGTCCCCCTGTGCACCCCCCGATTCGAGCACTGTTCAATACACAACCCTATTAAAAAAACCCTCATGCAAATCAAGCCTGTAATGTCCAAGATTATCCCGAACATAAAAAATGCTTTGTTTTAAATATCCAAAAATATAATACATTATTACATACTTGGTAACATGGTGAAAAAGGAGGAGTATAAGTCCCTTATTAACCACCCATGGATCCTTGCCTGATCAGTTTACATTGCATCTTATTTTAACATTAGGTAGTTAACTTTTTAACTATAGTTGAACTATAATTTATTTAACATTTAAACATATTATTATATTATAAATTTAATTTGTGAATTGTATCTACACTAAAAAGCATGCCAAAATCAAATGTCTCTTGTTGATGAGTCCTTTTCCAATGAGCAGCTAGGCGATTCTTTTTACGAAATCTTTTGAAACACATATTACAAGTAAAATTTGGTTTCAAATGAATAGCTTTATGTAATTCATAATGATTTTTGCGAACAAATTTTTTTTGACATATTTCACATTCATACCTTAAAATAAAAAAAAATTGAAACAAAATACTTTGTAACCACGCATCACATACGTTTAATACATTTTATAGTTTGTATATATGAATAAGCTTACCGATATATATTATCATGTTTTTCAGCAATGTGATATCGAAGACTAACACGGTTGTAAAATGATAAATTACAAGAATCTCGAGGACAACTCACGCGTTTGATTTCTTTCTTTTTATTATCCTGCCAAAAGAAATAAATTAACAGAAAAATTAAACAATTTTATTCACAATTATAGCCATAAATCATATTGTTTTAAAATACAATTTTGGTTCACTATAGGTATTAACCATCAACAAGATTACAGAAAAATAAATTAGGTATGTTTTTATATAAGTACCTTTATTTTATATATATATTAACTAGCTGATCCAGTGTACTTAGTTACCCGTTAAATGTACTAAATCTTTATGACTCAAACTTTGTTCAATTTGTTATTTAATATTCAGTGTATGGTGTTCAAAATTTATTTTAACTTTTCCGTTGCCCGGAATAATAATAATAATTCTGATTCGCAGCAGTATATATAAGGTAGGTAATCTATCTGCGGTAGATCGCGGACCCCTTGATGTTTGTAAGTAAACGTATATGATTCAACTCTAAAGTATCAAAGTTATACCAAGTTTGTTGTATTCCACCTACGGTGGATTAATATAATCAGTTATTACAAAATCATAACCGTACTAATATCAGATGAATAAAAATAAACTAAATTTAACCATTTTTAAATTCGACTGTCATCTTTTCAGAGGTCTAATCTACACACAAACATTCATTTATTTATTTATATATATATATATATATAGACAAAAAACGAAATACAAATCAACAAACATGCCCGATTAATCAATAGCAACCAATATAACTACGTCTTTTTCCGGTAAAACCTAGAAACCACTGGACCGATCTTGATGAAATTTTTACAATGTATGTAATTTGGCCGAACTTAAAAGATAGGCTAATTTAAAAAGGGAGAGGACCAACCCCGAGAGGTGTTAAAATGGGAATTTTGAGATTTCGGATAGAAATTTTTGTTTATAAATGGTTGCCTTGTGTGACGTCATAAAAAATGATTCGTTGTAGAAATTTCAATACAGAATTATAGTGAATCGTTTTAATTTGTTGCCATGAGAACAAACAAACCATTTATTATATAATACAATTTTGTACATACAACATATACATGTTCAATCATTACCTATTATTATTATGCGTTTATAAGCAATGATGGGTTTTTAAGCTATATAATAATAATAATAATAATAATAATAAAAAAACTATTTACTTTAATTTGTAAAGGGTTAAATTTGTTTTTTTTTATTCATCGGATTTTAGTACGGTTAGGTTAGAATTTTGTATAAATTGATTAAATTAATCTTCCGTTGTAGGAATTAAGTAAAAGCGATAAACTTGGTATAACTTTGATACTTTAGAGTTAAATCATATGCTTAAATACAAACAACAAGGAATCTGCCATCTACAATAGGTAGATTGCCTACTTGATAATGTACTGCTGCGAATCAGAATTTTTATTCAGGGCAACCGAAAATTAAGATAAATTTTGAACACCATACACCGATTATTAAATAATGAATTGAACAAAGTTTGAGTAATATAAAGTTGATAACGGGCAATGAAGTGCACAGGAACAGCTAGTAATATAATATTTATCAAAGTGTTTGTTTCGAATTAAATACGTATAATAATAAAAATAATAACCCACAACAGTTAAACATTTTAAAGAGCCCCAAGGTTTTTAATACTCATAAAATTTTGCTTACCTTAACACTTAATAGTGTTGTATTATTATTTTACGGTTTAAAGATATATTATCACGTTCAGAAAAATATTACGGAGTTCAAGAACTAATGCATTAAAAGATTGTTTTTTCAATTGTTGATGTTTTGCATACGTACTTATCAGATACTTTAATTGTTTTTTTCTTTAATAAAAGCTATTAAGTTCTAAGAGTTAAAAACCATCTCACAGCTACCTATATGTGTGTAATTTCTATAATTATTCTATTAAAAGGATTAAATTCATAATGTTACTAATTTTTAAATGTTTAAATTATTTTCTTTAAATAGAAATATTTCATACCTTTGGATGTGATTGCATGTGTACATGTAACATAACGTCATTATCAAAACGTAAGGGACATTGTCGGCATTTAAATTTTGGTAAACGTTTAGGCCCATGAACTCGAACAATGTGTTTTTGTAAGTAATTAGGAAAATCAAATGATTTCCCACATTCTGAACAAATCACACTTCTACCATATAAATTAAGTATTTAAGTTATGTAATAACAGACTTCATCTAATTAAATATAAGATTTAAATTGTGATTTACCTTTCCTTTGCTTCGTGTAATCGTTTAGTATGCCTATTTAACAGTTGGATCGTAGAAAATTCCTTATCACACTCAAAAGTTGGACATTTAAACATACAAGATGGATGTTCTTGTTTTCTATGTGCAAGGAAAGATCTTTTTTTCTTAAACTCTGTTTGACATACATCACAGTTGAATCCACTTGTATTCTAAACATATGAAATATGATTTAAAATGTATTAAAGTTTTATCAAATATTTTGTACAGTTGTAATAGGTTTTACATCTAGTTGATAGAACATATTATTATATTTTTGAATGGTTTATCGTATTTATTTTAATAACAGACAGATTTTGTATCACAGTCAAAAACGATATTAGATGCGAGTTGGTTGAAGATTCATTACCTTTATAACTTTTAATTATATTATACAGAAATAAATTAATAATCAAATCATTTGTGCATATTTATCACAAGTTATGTATAATATCTTATTATCTTATGAGCATTTCTAATTTCTTGGGGTTCCGTACAAGCAAAATTGATTGAGAACCGCTGTATTTAATAAATACATTTATTTTTTATATATACAATCTGACTTGGTTTATTTGAAGTTGAAAGGTCCTGTCAAAAAGATCAAGTTAACAAAGAATTTGAGTTATTCAAGGATAATACAATAATTTGAAATTCTATTGATAGGGGAAAAGTTCGAGTTATCCACGATTTTGAGTTAACCAAATTTCACTATATTTGTTTGTTCTTCCAATTATAATATATTTTTATCATTCCTTGTTTTGCTGTTTTACATTATAACTAATGCTGCTTACAAAATGCTTTCAATTAATATATCTTTTTAAATTCTAATAAAATATTTTTTATTCACTAGTAGTTGAAATGGCTACAGGCTTATACAACATTGTTAATGTCTCTGTAAACTAATTTGTCATTCACAAATTTAATGATAGATTTCTACAAAAAAAATGGGACAATAATTGACTACTCCGTAAAATTATTGTTATAATTTGTAAAGTATTTGACAATAGGAGGTTACAGCAGATATAAGATAAATTAATACATTCATCGCTTTGCTCAGAATCTAAAAAACCAATATAATTTACTTTATTGGAAGACCATTAAACAGAATAAAGCCATTAAAAAAAATTAAAGCATGTTAAAATGTTTCTAAATAATAACTATTGACTGTCTATTTGATACTTTAAATACAACAAAACCCGACCTAACTTAACTTAACCTGCTTTTTACTGTGTTACTACTACATTCCAGATGATTTTTTTTAAGTCTAAATAAACTTTTATGAACTTTAAAGGTTTCTCATGAAGGTTTGGATTTTTTATTCCTAGTTAAACATTGTACAAGGCACAGTAATTATATTTATGTAACCAAATGTAATTAATATTTCCAGATAACAATATTGTCATGTACAGCAATAATTGTACTGCATACAGTCACTACACATACCTGATCTGGGTGTACTTTCATATGATAATTTAAATATTGCTGAGTAGAAAATCGTTTACTGCACAATGTACATTCATATTGTGCTTCTTGATGAGTTTTCATATGGAACTCTAATTTTCCTTTAGTAGCATATTTTTTATTGCAAACATAACACAAATATAAATAGTCACCTGGAAATTGTAAATAAATTAGTAATTATACAAAATTGCAGTCTTTAGAAGACAAAGACTTTTTACTTATAAAAATATTTAATTAATATTAATTAAAATTATTATTATTGTAATAAATAATAAGTTTAAAAAATAAAAGCTAATTTTATGAAAAACAACCAGTATGTTTAGTTAAGTGTATATCTCTTGTGGCTTTCTGAGTAAACTGCCGATCACAGTACAAACATGTGTAAGGTTTGATGTTTTCATGGATCAACATATGTAGGCGTAAGTTACTTTTTTTATAGAAAGATTTATTACAGTAAGCTAAAAAAATAAAACAAAGTTTTGATTACATTTACAATTTGTTTCTATCACTAATTAAATATAAAGTATACATATTATACAATTTCAGAACAAAGTATCATATAAACAATGAATAAAATGTTTAAAATAAGAACATCACAGATCATATAAATTATTTTATCTGATAGGTACCTGGTATTGATTTAAAATATAATTTTATAACAATGGTAATGTAGCAGATCACATATGTGTGACACTGTTACATGATATACTGTAAAGTATAGGTATAAATGAGGGGTGGAAATCCAAAACGTACTATTGCCAAAATACTGATTTTTCAGGAGAAGCAATTTTCTGTATCTTAACATTTTCATTAAAAAACAAACCATTTATAAAAAGACAATCATTTTGAAAAAAGGTTTTTTTTAAAATTATTTAATAATATATTATTTATATTTAAAATAATTCAAATGTGTTAAATATTCTAGACTTATATTTTTAATTTAATTTAAAACTTAATTAAAATTTTTAAAATTACATTTTAGTACGTTTTGGAATAACATTTTTAATTCCCTACGTACAACACGGGTAAAAGATGACATAACATAAAAAAAGTATGTTTTGGAATTAGTTTGTTTTGATATAGTTAATAATTTCTTCCTATTCTTTTAACATTGGCGTTTTGATTTTCTAAATATCATTTTTAAGTATGGAAAAGGTTTGTTTTGGAATAAGCAGTCATTTTGAATCGCAAATTTGACTATGAAATAGTACGTTTTGATCTATTCTGACAACGCTAATCGATGTATCGATATTTTTTCATAAAAATCGATAACTAACTTCGTCAATTTTGGCAATAGTACGTTTTTGATTTCCACCTCTCAAATATGAATAATAATAATAAGGAAGAAGGCGTATATAGGTAGTATAGTTATCCGGGTGACCGGGTACACATATACACAAATAATTGTTAGCATATTTATTCAATATTTTGTATTTAAGAAGATTTGTGTATTTTAATAAGTATTATGTACTTAATGAGTTGATCTATCTTTCCTGAAGCTCCCGAGTTACAGTTAAATATAATTCATAGGGCTCTGAAAACCCTAACTGAATTATCTAAATATAACAAGTTCCCCGACCCCGTTACAGTAACATTACAAATAATACACAAAAATTTATCAATTTTACAATGTGTGTTTGATCTTCAACTTCAAGGGTGGATTCTGGAAACAAACTGAATCTAGTTGGTATTAGATTCTGAGTGAAACGATGAATGTATTGATTTTACAATGATGTGTGTTTTTTTTTTTATTTTTTTTTTTATTTTTATATTTATTTTTTTTGTGTCTGTGTACACGATAAGTAGTCGAAATAATGCTTCGATTTTCGACTTCAGTATCTTGTTCGATTGGAAAGTGAATATCGTTGGTGCATTGGGGAGGTCAAAATTTAAATTTCCCAGTAGTTTTCAAGAGCGCCGGGAAAAACAAAAGAAAAATTAAGGAAAAACGGGAATTTTTACGCAAAATCGATTTTTCAGAAAATTGAATTTGGTTTTTGGTGTAACTTTAAAACAAATGACCATTGACAAGGGACATTTTCATTTTTCATTTTTTTTTAGTTTTTTTTCTAGAAATATCAATAAAATTTTATTTGTTGGTTGCGAAAGCTTGAAAATTTAATAGAAGGCTCCTAATATATTGTTTCAAAGGCAGATGAAAAATATTAAAAATCCTTAGTCACAATTTTTTTTTATAAGCATTTAAAGTTCAAAAATTGACAAAATATGGAAAAATCACGAAAATTAGCAAATTATTTTGAGTTAAGAATTCGTAAAAACTTTTCCTTTTAAATCTAAGATTTGAAAATGTAATACAAGATTACTCATAAGTTTGTCTACCTGTATCATTAAAAAAATCTCTACCGGACAGTTAAATTAAATTTTTATGAGCGTTTGAAATTCAAATTTTTACAACATTGGTTATTCACTCGATTTCTCATGTAGCGATTTCCTTATTTTGTTGTAATTCAAAAACGAATAACTGTAGATACATGAAAATTTCACTGAATGTTTATATTAGCATTTCCTATACACCATACGATTTTGAAAATATTTTGACTCTTTTTGAGCTGTTTACGGACATTTTCATTTTTCAATTTTTTTAGTTTTTTTTTCTATGAATATCAATAAAGTTTTATCTGTTGGGCCAAAAAGTGTAAAAATTTAATACAAGGCTCCTGACATATTGTTACAATATCAGTTGAAAAATATTAAAAATACATAGGCACAATTTTTTTTTTATAAGCATTTAAACATCGAATTTTGACAGAATTTTTCAAAATCTCGAAAATTATTAATCATCGTAATTAATAAATTATAAAATGTTCAGTTTTTATAGCTAAGGATTGAAAATTTAAAACAAGATTCCACGTAAGTAGTTAATTCTCTTACCGAAAAATCTAAAAAATATACAATCACAGTTTATTTTTATAGTCATTTTATGTTCAAATTTGGACGAAATTACATATTAAAAAACCTAGTTATTTTGTCGTGATTATATAATATTATTCGTGGGTACCTACTTGAAACTTCTAAAGTGTACTATTATATATCTATGATAGTATCAGGGTTTGTTATTGATGTTGATGTATAACGTATTATAAGTACCTAATGGATATTGTGATAATGTGATATGATTAATTTGGAATTTATTATAGGTCAATTTTTTTTTAATACCATAGATATGTATATAATTTGTCTTAAACCTAGACTGACATACCGTCTTCGCTCAGAATCGTTTTTCTTATACAATGATATTGTATCATTGAATTCAAATTTAAAAGCATCCATTATACAGTGACCCACTTGTAACCTACTGTACAGCAGAGCGACATAAACTTACCCACCTTTTTTGAATCAAAAATTAAAATTCTCAGTTATTTTTAAAATAATCAAGAAAAGCAAAAAAAAATAAGGGATAAATGAAAATCTTTAAGCAAAATTTCTAATAAATACTTTCTATGGTCTTTTATTTTTGAATTATAACAAAGAGTAAAATTGATTTGATCAAAAACCGAAAAAAATTTTCCATAATTTTTTTTTTTTTATAGTTTTTTCCGATTATTTCGAAAATTACTGTGAATTTTCATTTTTGAATAACAGTACCAACTAGAACCAATTTGCTTCTTGAAACCACTTTCTAAGATGCATATTTTCTACTATAAAACATGTACATACAAAAAAAACATATAGTAAAATCAATACATTCAATGCACTTAGAATCTAAAATATGAATAATAGCAACTGACATAATATGTTGATCAATATCAATCAATCTATAAAAAATAAAAACAAAATAAGCCAAATCAAATTTGAAGAATGATAACATATGGGTAAAATAGAAACATATCAGTAAGTTATGATTAAATAACAACTAACAGGTGCTAGAAAAACAGAAGTAAATTATTTAACCCATTAGTGTAGGCACCGGTAACCCCCAGAATTTTGTACTATGGCCCTCCAAATATATATCATGGTTTATCAAATATATATCATTCAAAATTAATTAATAAGGACTATCATTACAAGCAATTAAACTCATAGTATGATTGTTACTATTCATAAATATATTATATGTTAGGTTAGGTTATTTATAACCTATTTATAACTATTTATAACTCATTAAAGAGTAAAATATATAATTACCACAAGTTAAATGTAGATTTGTGAATTTTGATTTGAATTGATGTGTTTTTAAATGTTCTTCCAACTCTTCAAAGGACCCGAATTGGTGTTTACATTTTTGGCATGGAAGTAAATTTTCAACTGGAAATCATTTTATATGTCTATACTAATTAATAACAAAAAAATTTAACGGAATAATAAGAGTTTATTATACATGACATAATATAACTTACTCTGATTAATCTCATGAGGAAAACATGATGAATTTGAATTTGAATTCATGTCTTGTATAATTTCTGGTTCCTCTTCCTTTCTATATATTTTTATATTTGGTGTTTGAGGACCTTTTTCATCCTTAAAAAATGTAAGCAACTGTCAATTTCAATAATTTTATAAATATATTTTAATATATTATATATGTCACCATGTTTGTCTGATCCAGATCATAATTAGATTCTTGAAAAACATTCCAAGGTTCTGAAGATGGGCTTCCATAATCTCCAAAAGAAGGAGCAACAAAATCTGTAGGCAGTCTTTGATCATCATCTATCTCAAATCCGTCTTTAGAATTACTATCTTGTATGGGTCTCAATCCAACACTCCATAAGATCGGACTAACTGGGTTTCGGAAACCTAGCACAGAGTCTATCTTTTCTTTAATAAGTGGCGTGATGTAATCGGTGCCATTCATGTTGAGATCTATATTATTAGGTGTCATTGGTGGCTCTATTACATTGCCAAGAGAAGCTAAATCTTCTGCTTTCCATTCCGTACATACATTTTGTAACCATTTCTATAAAATAAGCATATAAAATCAATATTTTATTTTGAATAACCATATTCATATATAAAATCATACCTTCAATTCATCAATTGATGATTGAATTCTTTTAAGGAACTGCTCATGCTGCGGGTTGAGATTTATGGCAGAATGCACGAATGTAAAAGAATCTAAGACTCCAACTTCAGTCATCTAAAATAATAATAATTTCAAATCACACAAAATGTTTTTAATCATGATCTATATTATGGATTCTATAAAAACTATATAAAAACTAAGACTTAGATAATTATGCACTTAAATAGAATGAATATGTATGTATTTATGCACCAACATCGTCCATATATACTTTTAAAATTGAATTGTAAAAGACCTACTTATAAATATATTAATATTAGCACAAATAAAAATTGTATTTACTAATAATGAAGATAAAACAAGGATCAAAATTCAAAAAGTAATCAATTTGTATATACATATTAATATTTTAATTCTAAATACACATGAATGGCAATTTGTTAAAAGGACCCATGTACATTTTCAACTACTTTTCAAGAGAAACAAAAAACAGTTTTCCTTTATTTCTATTTGGGAAATAAGATCAATCATCACAATTTAGATTAAAAAGTATTGTATAAAAAATAAATGTCAAAAAAAATTATTTAAAAAAAATTTGTACTTTTATAAATAACAAATTTTTGGAATGTGACATAAGTACCTTTAAACAAATTCTAATAATTGTATTAATTTAATATAATAGTCACATTTTAAAATAATATAATACCTTCTTATTTATTTTATCCAATCAAATAGATAACAATGCAACTAAATAACAAACTTCGAATAAACAAATGAATAACAATCTTAAAAAAACAATATTGTTTTTTTTAAATTTAAATAAAAAGAAAAACTTATGGTACCTTTTTTGAATCAGTCTTTAATTTACAAATTATAAGCATATAATGTGTTTACATAAATGGATGAATAATATACAACAAAAATGTAATTTGGGTCCCTTTTAACAAATCCCCATTCAAATACACAATTATAATCATATTGTTACTATACTCTTAAATTTATAAATATAGTTTTCATAATACCAGATACCAACTAATTTAGATTTATTTCAGCTTACTTTACAATTTTAAATCTAAATATTGGGTATTCACTTTTCACCATAACCTTCTTTATAATATGGTAGATACTTATTTACTTAGTTCAAGATTATTAAATGTATATATCAACAGAGAAGTTAGAATTTAGGTTTAAGTTAATGCACTACTAAAATAATGCTTTATTAATACCACACATAAATTGTAGATTGATATCAGTCTAAAATAAAATATTATTTCAACTACATATATGTGGGATACATCTCAACAAAAAATAATTGAAGTTAACTACACTTACGAAGTTTAATAGTTTATTGAACAAATCGAGTAGATCTGAAATCATTTCCACGTACATTATGATATTATGATCAATCCACCACTATAATAATAACATTAACGAACTATACAATTATAACAGTACAATAAATTTATTATTATAAATTAACAATAGGTATTAGGTATTTAGGTTTTGCTAATCAATTCATTTATAACCGATTAAAATTATTTGTATCTTAATATTTGTGGGACAATGATTTTGTAGAACAAATGTCCATTGGAATACGTGATTAGAAGATAAATATACAATGCCCTTTTTTTTAAATTTATTAATAAGCAGTAAGCACGGACGGAGATTTATTATAATCAGTAATAACAGAAAAATGAATATGCCAATATCGACTATGGTCATCTATGAATAAATAGCATGACAATTGACAAATTATAAGTAGTCATGATCTAAGGGGAAAACAGTATTATCATAGAACATTCTACGGTATTATCACGGTCTTTTATATAATTTCATAATCAGATTATCATTTTTGAAACTAACAGTGATAATGGTAAGATAAGGAGAGCTGCGCGCGCAGCAGCCAATTTTCCAAGCTACAATGAGATGTTCGTCAACCTTTTGGTGGCCGACGGCCGTCCCGGCGTCCCCCGACACCCGCCGACCATGTCGTTTTCACTGTTTCCAGAGTCCAGTCCATAATCCATTGTATCAGATGTATCTAGACCTTAGTCCGTGTCCGTGTTAATAAGCTTTCTAATTTCTATCGCCAATTGTGGTGGGACTCGACAGTCGACGAGGTAGTGTAATTATTGTTTATATTTTAAGTGTATAATACTATTTTCTATTCAGTATTTAGTTTGTCCATTATTACTTAATACGCTTAATAGTTAACTGTCATTTGTAATTATTAATTGCCTTAAAAATGAATTTAACCAAATTTTCGCCAAAAAAATTGGGTACACACAGTGGCATATTCCACTGCGATGAAGCTTTCGGTTCATATATGCTACAATTATTATTTCCTGACTTAGAAATAATTCGTACAAGAGATGAAAAACTGTTAGCTGAGTGCGATATCGTAATCGATGTTGGTGGCGTGTATGATCACAGTAAACGTCGCTATGATCATCATCAAAGAAGTTTTGATCATTCAATGAGCACACTAATACCCAATGCCAAATGGACAACGAAATTGAGTAGTGCAGGTTTGGTATACTTACATTACGGCCATGATGTTTTGAAAACAATTATAGCATCCGATGTACCAGAAGATAAATTAAATACTATTTATTCTAAAGTATATGAATGCTTTGTGCAAGAAGTAGATGCTATTGATAATGGTATTCCAATATGTGAAGGTGTGCCAAAATATAATATACACACACATTTGAGTAGTCGTGTCGGTAACTTCAACAAAAAATGGAACCATGCTGGAAAATTTGACGATATGGAAGCATTTAAAAAGGCAATGCAATTGATTAAATGTGAATTTGAAGAAACTGTACTATATGCATATCAAACATGGTTACCAGCCAGGTCATTGGTAATCGATGCACTGGAGAAACGATACCAAACACACAAGTCTGGTCGTGTAATAGAGTTCAGTACACCATGTCCTTGGAAAGAACATTATTTTGTATTAGAAGAAGAACTTGGTGAAGACCTTTTACCAAAAATTGATTATGTTATTTTTGAAGATAGCTCCAATGAAACTTGGAGAATACAGTGTATACCTATAACTCCTCATTCGTTTACACTTCGAAGACCATTGCCAAAAAGTTGGTGGGGTATCAGAGATGATAAATTAAGTACAATTTCTGGAGTAGAAGATTGTATTTTTTGTCATGCCAATGGATTCATTGGTGGTAACAAGACTAGATTAGGAGTACTCAGTATGTGTGAAAAAGCCATTGATTGATTTTTTTTTTATATCAAACAATAATTAATGACTACCTAATGTATTTTTTTTTTTAAATATATAACAATAACTAATGACTAATGTATTTATTTGTATTGTTTTTTTTTCATTTAAAAGTATATCTAATTTCAGAAGAGATAAATTATATTTTTGAACCATCATACATATACCTAATCTGGGGAAACAAAGATTGTTTCAAGTTGATGCTTATCTAAACAACTACAGTATAAACTATAAAGTTATATCATAAAATAATAACACTTATAATTACATAGTTTACTATATTTACTTTATTTTCTAACAAGAATTGATATAAATGTTTGTTGTTTGTATCATCAATAGTAACAATAACTTAGGTTTTCATTATCATTAAAATTATAGTTCTTTATGAATCGGCCATATCAAGCCTCTTATTTTATTCCAAGTTAAAGAGGACGTTACACAAAATCTAATGATTTTGGTTGTAAGCTATTCACAGTATTATCTTTATTCTTTATAAGTGTTTTTAATTTTATAAGCTAAGCACATGTAAATAATTTCCAGGAATTTTCAGAACTCCGAGTTAGTAAGAAATAGACATGCTAAAACTTTGTATACTTGATCAATTTTTTATAGACCTATCCAGTATTCATGTTCTCAACAATTTTATCCATCACAGTAATAGCTATATAAATGCTACAGTCAATTTTATAAATAAATTCTGTGTAAATATATCAACTTAGGTTAATTTATTAGATTTAAATGTAGGACGTAGGTATATAACTGTAGTTGTATTTATAAAATATTAATAAAATGGTTCACACATAGTAGAGTCCAGTGGAAAAGTTCCCAATTTCCAATATTCTTATAAGGAATGACTACTCTAAAACTTAATATTGACTCTAATTTTACAAAAGCTCTAGTGTTAAGGGGCCGTTGCAGTTACATTTGTTTTCTCTGTCTTACAAGTGCGTAACATAGCAAATTTTACACTCAGCAAAACACGTTTATCTCCCGTTGGTTTAAAAATTAGAGAGAATTAACCTCTTATAAAATTTAAAAGCAAGATTATTATCTCGACAATGACATAGACTTTTCATTATATTTTAATTTTAAAGCGAGTTATGTGTATTTAAAAATTGTAAACTGTTTGTACATCTTAAAATATTCATAACTCGCTTTAAATTAAAAATATAATATAAAGCCTATGTCATTGTCTAGATAATTATCTTACCTTTAAATTTTATAAGAGGTCAATTCACTCTAATTTTTAAACTAACGGGAGATAAACGTGTTTTGCTGAGCGTAAAATTTGTTATGTTACACACCTGTAAGATGGAGACAACAAATGTCACTGTAATGTCCCCTTAACACAATATATATCTTTACCCCCTTAACCACCACACAAATGTACAAGTTATACTACTGTATCTTTATTCAATATTTACACATTGATTTATCTAGTATTTTAGGATTTACCTAATAAATTATTACCAATTGACATTGAGCTAATTGATTTTTAAAACTGCAATAAAATCAATAACAAATAGATAACAAAATAATTTTAAATCTACCATAATTCATAAAACTCACTAAAGATTCAAAATATGTAGGTATAATATTTATAGTTATGTTTAATATAAATTACAATTATTACTAATTTGTCTCATTATCTTCCTGTTCTTTGTAATGTCTATACTCAGGTTTTAACTCCCACATATTCTTATGAGGATGTTTCAGATTATAATTACAAACTTCTTTTAGGATTTCTTTTAAATATACTACAGGCTGTTTAGTTAATGTAACCAAATCTTTGATGTTGTAGTATTGATGTTTCTCAAATGCCTTAAACAACATAGCCATGACAGCATCTTTATCATCTCGTGCCTTTTTGCCTTCAGACTTCTTCTTTTCATTATATTCAATATTATGTTTGTGATCTGATATCGGCTTGAAATTTTGCACTACTTTGTCCAACTTTTGAACTTGTCTGGTTGGAATATGTGCTTTCCGTATGGCTTGTTTTTTTAAATCCATATAAACCTGAAAAAATCATCAAGGTATCATTATCACAAAAACATGAAATAAAGATTATTATACCAATTACCTGATCTCCAATTGGCCGACATTCTAGTTTCTGACTTATTTTTCCTAGAATAGCTAACCTATCTGTTTCTTGAACAACTGCATCAGGATTATAAGACATTCTATGTTCAGATAATGCAACCATTGTTTGGCTAGTAAAGTGTGACACATCTAATTTGAATGACTTAGGTATTGGTTCATTGTTTTTTTCACCATCCAAACACAAAACCGCTTCGGACAGATGAAGCGAAATATCTGGTCTTTTTCCTGGTATAGTATTTGTCACCTTGATCTTACCTACATCTAAGCTACCGGGGGCATTGTCCCATTTATCTGCAACATATTTAGGTACTTTAACAAGCCACAAAGCATTTCCTGCCTTTGATACATCCAAAGATCCACCACTCATCTAAACAATAATAATAAACAAAAATGTTGATGGTTTTACATAGAACTATTTAACAGGTATTTCATTTGCATGCTGCAGATTACCTTGAGTTATAATACTGTTAAAATGTTTCAAGTTAAAAATTACAAAAATATTTTACAACTTTTTAGTTTAATATAATATAATAAATTTAAAATTGTAATTGATTGAACTATAATATACAACTTTACAAACCGAAATCATATAAAAAATTCAAATTGTAGGAAACGCTAAATGCCCATATAGTGCCAAATTCTAAAAGTACTAAAATACTGAAAAGTGAATACTTAAAAATGGCAAATACTGTAATTTGTATTTATAAATGGTAATGTCACAACTCACAGAACAAATAACAATATTATATTATAGTAAGAGTAATGTCAATATTCGTTATCACCGAAGTTATCGGGTATCTCTTGCATGTTTTCGTCATTCGACATTTTCGACCACGGTCTCAGAATATATTATCTTCTAAGACCGTGTTTTCGACTGTTGCCTATTGCTTATCAATATTTAACAGTTTGGCCCATAGAGTATTACTTTATGGCACGGACTAAGATATACAGGACTGGACACGAGATGAATATTGTGGTTACGAAATGTTTTACAACAGGCGGAGTTCGGGGGGATATTTTCCTTTTAGCATTACTAGCGCCGTCTTAGTGGATACTTATGGAACTAGAAATTTGTATGATGTGTTCTAGTTCCATAAGTATCCACTAGGACGGCGCTAGTAATGCTAAAAGGAAAATATCCCCCCGAACACTGCCTGTTGTAAAACATTTCGTAGTCAACCCCCCCACACCCTCCAACCTTGTCGTGTCCAGTCCTGTATATCTTAGTCCGTGCTTTATGGTTTGGCCACAGAATATCGATCTGATGAAACTAGCGGTCATTGACCCTAATTTATAAGGGGACATCGATTATGCTATATACCGCTAGATGGCAGTGTTCAAATGTCACAAACGTGATAACCACAGATAATATATAAAAATAATGCTAGTATACCAATTGGACGGTGTTTGGGAGAAAGGGTTCAAGTCCAAAACCATAGTTTTTCAATAAACGAAAAAAACATAATATATGGTACCCAATCCAAAATTATTCATGTCTTATATTGAATATAATTATTTTAAGTTATAATTATTGCAATTTTAAATTCTTTTTAAGTAAAAAAGGAATTTCTTATTGTTTACATGGACTTATGCCCAATGACACTTAAATTCTGAACATTTGCATGTGACTTGTGCCTTTGTTCACTAAAAGTTTGTGTGACTTGTGCCCTTATGCACGAATAATTATATTATAAAAATAACTTAGTCCGTTTATCACATAACAGTGATAACATTTTATTGGACCTGGGCCGTTTCTCACAACAAATTATTTCCGTTATGACTTGAATCAAAACGCACTTGAAAATAAATTGATAACAAATGATCATGGATGTATTACAGTTTGACCAATCGATGCGGCACAAAATTTCCTACAAAATCGACTATTTACATCAAAATGACCAAAAATGGACTTGAACCCTTTCTCCCAAACACCGTCCAATTTATACTATTGTCTACTATACTCTTTTTCAAATAAGAATGAACCACTCGTTTTGTTCGCGCATTCCGGACAACGGTGGCGGGTGGGAGCGTATGCACGCAGTGGCGTGGCGAACTAAAAATTTTCCAGAGGCCAGTTACAAATAACCCGAGTATTTATGCATAATAATGCATTAATGTAATACAAGAAGTTATATTTCAGATCGTTATTGACTACCTATTGAGAATATCATATTCAATTTACTAGGGGACCCACTGGCTACCACCCACCCCTCTATTTAAGAAAAATTTCAGAGGCCAAGGCCTCTGAAATTACCGTTCGCCACGCCACTGTATGCACGGCGGCCAGACGATCGACGACGGCTGGCGATGAACGTCGACCGATCACAGAACCAGCCATCGCCTGGGGGGTCAGGCTCACTCAGGCACTCGGCGGCTCAGTCTGCACTGCATGCGGCTTGCACTAAACGGTTCATTCTTATGTGAAAAAGAGTATAATATACTCTTTTTCACGAGATAACGGTACCGTTTCGCGAATGTAAAATGATTCGATTGGTGCGTGGACGACCACGTGATCACGTTTACAACTGATAGTTGGTGGGGGATGCCCGGCGGCGGACCCGCTTTGGTCGGCCGCCGGTACCTTTCTCTCGTGAAAAAGAGTATAGTGTAAACTGTAAGGTGTTTCCAGTGGCGTATTTAGGAATTTTGAAAGGGAGTAGAGGGGGATAAAATATATGATAATACACCCATAAATACGTACATAATATACATTTTTAAAATCCCCTAACTTGTTACCTATTGAGGTAATAAGAATTAATACAAATTGTATAGTATACCTAATCGCATTTATTATAAATTCATACTACCTAGCACCAATCCCGTATTTAATAAAATAAACAAAAAAAATAGTTTTAATACAAAATCCAGTTTTCTATTTTTTTGGATGCTCAGTTCGTCGATAACCTCATCTGACATAATTATTGTAACGACCTGTGCATGCCAATAAAGCCAACACAAGTAGGTTCTAATAAACAGAGTATAATATAACAATTACTAGGTACTCAATTTATAGTTATTATTTAATATTAGACAGGAAAATTGATAAAATATTCAGTTCTGTTAAACTATTTATTAGGTAAGACTTAATACTTAATAAAAACTTGAAAACATCGTTCAAGTGTAGCAATTGATCAGTGGCGGTTTTGATAAAACATCGAGGGCGGGCTATTTTAAATGTTTGGGCCTCCCCCGGCCCCCACCATAATTAAGGCATTTAGCGTAATTTCAATTAAAAAAAGGTGGATAAGTGAATGTCGCTCTGCTGTACAGTATTTTACAAATGTGTTACTGTAATGGATGATGTTAAATTTGTATTCAATGATATGATATGATTGTATAAGAAAAACGATTCTCAGCGAAAACGGTCGGTCAGCCTATGATATTACCAAGTATATTTGATGATATATTATTGTGAATAAAATAATTTATATAATATAACCTTTTTACGTGGAACCTTGTTTTAAATTTTCAATCCTTAGCTATAAAAGTTGAACATTTTATAAATTTTTAACTACAAAATAATTATTACATTTTAAATTTGATACATTTTGTCAAAATTCAAACTTTAAATCCTTATAAAAAAAAAGTGTGCATATGTATTTTTAATAATTTTCAACTGCTATTGTAACAATATACTATCAGGAGCCTTGCACTAAATTTTCAAGCTCTTAAACCTATCAAATAAAATTTTATTGATATTTATAGAAAAAAAAACTAAAAAAATTGAAAACTGACGATGTCCGTAAACAGCTCAAAAAAAGTCAAATTATTTTCAAAAATTTATCGTGTATAGAAAATGCTAATATAAACATTTAGTGAAATTTTCAAGTATCTAAAGTCATTCGTTTTTTTGATTACAACAAAATAAGAAAATCGTTACATGAGAAATCGAGTGAATATCAAATGTTGTAAAAATATAAATTTCAAACGCTCATAAAAATTTAATTTGACTTTCTTGCAGACATTTTTTTTTTTTTTTGATAAAGGTAGACAAACTTATGAGCAATCTTGTATTACATTTTCAAATCTTAGATTTAAACAGAAAATTGTTCATGAATTTATATAACTCAAAATAATTTTTATGTATTTTGTAAATATTTGAACTTTAGATGCTTATATAAAACAAAATTGTGACTATGGATTTTTAATTTTTTTCATCTGCCTTTCAAATTATCAAGCTTCTTTAACCAACAAATAAAATGTTATTGATATTTATAGAAAAAAAAAACTAAAAAGTATATGCAAATACTAAAATAAAATATCTAACCTAAATTAAATACTTAAAGTTGTTGGTGATTTAAAATAAGTTTAATTGATTTTTATACTAGGAATCTCGTACCTATCTATTAACTAAAAAAAAATAATGTATAGTTTACTATCGGTGTTTATCTAATACCTACGGAAAATTTTATCAAACAACTTTAAATTAGTAAACTATAATGATACACACATATATATATATATATATATAAATATATATATAGTACATTAGTACAATATATTATAATATACTATTCACTTTAGAGCACTGCATAAATTTTTAATCGTAAAATATGAGTTTCAAGTGTTAGGTTGGTACCTATAGTCTATATGACCTTATAAAAGATGTAAGCACAAGATTTTATGATAGTCATTACTTAAATTGTATTCAAGTATACGCTGTAGTAGTGTAGTTGATCTCTGTTTAGTATTTTCATTCATACCAGTAAAAAAAGAAAAATCTGAACGATGTTAATCTTTGCCAACTTTTGGATGGACTTTATTATACTGGTCACAGTATTATTCTCAATTATCTATTACTATTGTACTTCGACATTCAATGTATGGAAAAAACTCAATGTGCCTTACGTCCGTCCAATTCCTCTGTTTGGCAACTACTTGAGAGTAGCACTAGGCATAGAGAATCCAATGGAAACGTACAAGAGCATTTATTACGAGCTAGCTGGATTCAAGTACGGGGGTATGTTTCAGATGCGGACACCGTACTTAATGATCCGAGATCCTGAAATCATTAACAACATACTGATTAAGGACTTTTCGTATTTTACCGATCGTGGTATTCACGTGGATTTTAAAGCCGAACCCATGTCAGAAGTACTGTTTCTTATGGAAAACCCTCGATGGAAAAAACTTAGAACTAAATTGAGCCCAGCGTTCACATCGGGAAAACTTAAACAGATGTATAGTCAAATCGAAAAGTGTGGCCAAGATATGATGATTAATATTTTTGCCGAGCTAAAGAAAAATCCCAACGAAATTGATGTACGAGATATTTTGGGAAAATATTCAATAGATGTTATCGGTAGTTGTGCTTTTGGACTGACGTTAAATGTAACAAGCGATGATACTTCTTTATTTCGTAGCTATGGAAAAACCGCATTCGGACCATCTATATTTTATTTTATAAGAGAGATATGTGTGATGATTTCACCGGCTATTCTGAAAATTGTAAGACTTCCTTTTTTCCCAAAAAACACAACTGCTTTTTTCGGATCAGTATTTAAAGAAACAATGATGTACAGAAAAAAAAATAATGTAGTGAGGAATGATATTGTTCATGCTTTAATTCAAGCACATCAAGCCAATGAAAATTCATCTAAAGATGGTAACATTTTTTTTTGAAATTTAAAATAACTACCTATAATATTTAATGGTACCTAGTACTACCTACCTATCATAATATTTAATTTTTTTTTTAGAAATATTAACGGAATCTCAAATTTTATCAAATGCTTTTGGTTTTTTTGCTGCTGGGTTCGATACTACATCAACTTCTCTTTCTTATTGTTTGTATGAACTTGCATTGAAAAAAAACATTCAAGACCGAGTACGCGAAGAAATAAAATCGACAAAATCTAAATACAACGGAGTAATTGATAATAATTTTTTGAATGATCTGAATTATTTAGATATGGTTATAGCAGGTAATAAATAATTGATTACATAATATTATAATTAATCCATTTATTTTATTATGCAACACTATGCAAAAACAACCATAATTTAATATATTATATTCTTAATTTTGTTTTGGTAGATAGATCGCTTATTCAGTTTCGTTATTATTATACATTTTAATGCTACTATAAATTATAGTTTATTTTGGTTATAGGTAAGTAGTGTTTGAAGTATGAGAAATATTTCACAAAAACGTGAAACATTGAAATTTTTTTTAACACAAATAAAAACACAATTTATTTATTTTTTTAACACAATGTTCAGTGTTCTAAATTCTAATGTCAGAATTCAGTAAGTATAGGTACAATATACATGTATAATATTGTATACCTACTTGTATCATTTAAACATTAAAATATTTAAAAATTTTGAATACCAATTAAATGTATAATACCAAAGGTTAGGTATACATACAGGTACCATATAGTGATGAAGGTAATTTATGACAATTATATGTAAATATAAAACTTATTTAAAAATAAAACAAAATATATTAAAATACTGTAATATTTAATTTTTTTAAATTTCATGAAATTTTCAAACACTATAGGTAAGACGTTATAAATAATAATATGTACAGAGTATAAATATTAAAATCTAGACACGCGGTAGCGTGTCAAGCCAAGTTCTAGCTAACAGAACTGGCGAGCAGCACCGTGTGTAATATTACACGAACCATTTGGAGCCACTTTTGACCCCCTCATAACTCAAAAACTATTCCACATAAACATGTCCAATTTGGCTCATATATTGAGACTAACGAGATACATATGTGCTCTAAATTTCATAAACACACTTCAAACCGTTATTTAGATATTAACGTCCGAAAATCGTCATTTTTATCACTGACTTACCTATAGATCAAAATTCTAACCCAATTCCAGATGACCTAGAAAGTTCAAATTTGGCATACAGATAGGTAGTTAGGTAAATACAAAGGAAAAAATCAGAAAATTTAAAATTTTTAATTTAAAATTTTTTAATTTTTAATTTTTAATTTTTTAATCAATTGATTTTATTATAATTTTGTAATTATTTTATCTATTATGTTTAATTTTTCAATTTATTAATGAATTGCCTCTAATTTAATGTAATGTAATGTAATGTTGACTTAAATAACCTTTCCTGTATCGCCGCTCCAAAAATACTACTAGCCGAATATGTGTCGATATTGTCGACCCGCGCGCAGCGACATACTTTTTTTTTCTATCTATGTATGTAATTAATATTATTTTTTTTAAATATTACAATTAAAATAATTAAATAATTATTCTTACAAATTATGAATTATTCACCCAACAGTAGAAACTACAGTCAATAAAATTATGATAATTAAAAATATACTCAAAAAGAGTTAAAATAATTGTATATTAATTTTACATATATTTTATACTCTGTATATACAACGGAAAATATTTTATAATAAATATTAGTAACTGAATTATATTATATAGTAATAAACTTTATTTATAGAATACGTCATGGCTAGGTTAGGTTAGGTTATAATAATTTACATACAAAAATTAATGATATCCCACCAAAAACATATATGTAAAATGAGAGCCAAGTTCAATACTATAATATATGCCTTGGTTGTTGACTTCAACGACAAAAGAAGTGAGATCTAAATGGGTGCCAAGTTAGGATAATATATTGAAGCCTAAGGTCTGACTTGGCTACGAATTATATATTATAGCATTTGCAAGTTCTAAAGCTTTGAGTTCTTATTTTATTCTTCTGAAAATCATCTTCACTCTTCCATTACTGTTTTAGTAGGTACTTATAATAATAATTCGTATATGAAAAGTAGCCAAGTCACACCTTAGGCTTCAATATA